>QNQO01003929.1:0-39439 GCA_003290165.1 Berberis thunbergii | reverse complement strand
TTTTTGTAAGTGTTGAAAAGCTAACTTCTAACAGGATCTGGAAGTTCCGAACAAGCTTCTTTTTGAATCTACAGTCATACAGATTAGAAGGTGCAAAATTAAAAGTAATTGTTTTCAGATACGAATTTGAAGTTTTTTGACATTTTTACCCACCTTCACAACTCCCACCGCCGCCACAAGCCACTAACATTAATTCCCCGTCTCCACCTATTTTCTCTCCTCCAAACACCATAGAGACCCCCTTCCACTACCACCAAAAAAACGCTATATCCCTCTCCATTCATTATACAATCTCAAGAGAAAGAGAAATAAGAGGAGGATGGGGAGGGATAGGAGAGGGTGGTGGTGATGGCGAAATTGTTCGTGCGATAGAAAGAGGGTAGCACAGTAGTCATTACAAATTTATTAAGAGGTTATTATTGAAATGAATTTTCATTAAGCACTCAGTGCTAAGGTGTTTCCATCAAAAGTTTAACTTCAGCTCAGAACTAAAAACAAACACCCTATTCAGAATTCTGCTCTATTCAAAACCAAAAACAAACACCCTACCCTTGAGTCCTTGACTAATTTTTTTTATACCCACCCACCTAATGCCCAAACTTGTTCAAAACTATCAGAGATAATTGAAACAAATGACAACTTTTGATTGAAACTTTGTGATAATTGCATTTGCATGCCCCCAGTTAGTAACTAACATGAATTATAAACGCGAAATGGTTTATTGAATCCAATTTCATCATTTACATGTCTAATTATCTCCAAGATCTATAGGGAACGTTCTCATACCAATCAAGATTAAAAAATAATAATAAAAATAAAATAAAATCTCGGATAAAGTGCAACAATTAGTTGTAATTCTGAATGGAATTGAACCTATAATTGAAATTTTCGTGATTCGCGATAAAGAAAACAAGATTTTCAAGAAAGAAATATCGAATTGAACAGAAATGGAGAAATAGAGAAGAACCAACCTTAGAAGTGCCGCGAAAGTGAGTCCAAGAACCCCAAGCAGAAGCGTAGGGTTCGCCGATGTTGTAAGGGAGATCTTTCAATCCCGCCCCCGATCCTGCGACGACGCCCTTCAAGAATTTCAACATTTCCACCTCCGCTCCGCGAGAGAGACACAGACGGAAAGATGTCGAAACTCAAATTAGCTTTGCTTGATCGATTCGATCGATCTGGGTTTTGGAGTGGGAGAAGAGAGAGAATTAGGACAAAATTAAAAGAGGAAGAAACAGAGGGGTTGATTTCGAATTAGGACAAAATTAATCGAGATGAATGATCGAGTGCTCGCGAACCACAGAGTTTTGTATACTTCAATATCTGAAGCCGTTGGACACGCATATCTAAATATTTAAACCATATAATATGTAGGGATGGCAACGGGGCGGATTTTAGCAAATTCATCATTGATCCGTCAGGAATAACGGATCCCCAAATCCGCCTCAACAATTAATTTACAATTTTAATTAAAAATCGTAACCACCCATGCGGATTGGCAGATATTCGCCCCGCCCAAATATTCGTTAAAACAAATTTGTATCTAACATCATCAGTTGTGATAATACATACAAAAATTATGTAACATTACAAAAAAATTATACAAAAATTCTCAAACATCAGTTATGAGAATATCTCTAAGAATACATACAAAAAATTACCAAAAAAAAAATCGATCTAAATAATCATAGAAGCCGGGGATCTCAGATCTAAGATACATACAAAATTTCGGTCTCAGAAATCTCAGATCTGAGATTAGAGAAGGTAAGGATTTCTAGTCTGATCTCAAGAAGGCGGAGAGGGATCTTTGATTTGATCTGATCTCAGGAAGGCGAAGAGGGATTTTTGATCCGATCTCAGGAAAACGAGGATCTCTGTTTGATCTCAGGAAGGCGAGGATTTCTGATTTGATTTAAGCAGGAAGGCGAGGATCTCTGATAAGAGTCGCGGAGCTGGAGCAAGAGCAGGAAGGCGGAGATTTGATATGAGATTTCTCTGATCTCAGATCTGTGATATTTGATATTTGAGAGAAGAAGGGACGCTGTGAGAAATAAGACCCTTCGACCTCCGCCTTCAAGGGACGACTTCGTTGTGAAAAGCCAAGGAGACGGTGTTATCTGTGTGGTTTTTCGCTTGAAACAAAAGGCAAATGGCTCACTAGAACGCCACAAAGCTCGTCTCGTGGCCAAGGGCTACAACCAGCAACATGGATCTGCTTTTAGATTGATAGGCAGATAATGTTCTTTTATCGCCTCAATGCCAACATGAGGGCTCCATGTTCGCCCGCCCAAAAAAGTCATTAAAAACGGATCATCGACTTTTGAGTTAGAAAAAGAATAAGGATCGTCTTATTAGAGGAATCGAAAGAAGGTCGTCAATCGAAAGCGTTGTACTTCAGAACTCAACTCTCAACATCAGCAATTCCCGATCATCTTGAACTTGATCCTCCTAATTCCAAATTGCCTAAAATAGAGAGCCGAAGGCAAAAAACGACCCGTAGAAGAGGGGGGAAGAAAAGCGATACGCGGCGTTCAAAACCAGCCTTGAAGTGAATGAATTAGAAGGAACGAAGAAGCGAAAGGTGATAGGGTCTGTGTGAGAGAAATGTTGGGTTTAATCCTTTATACAGGGGGAGGGTATTTTTGTAAATTTATCGAATAAATGGATATTCCTGGGGGCGGATATGGCAAAATTTGTATCTGCCCCGATTAATAAACGGATACAGATTGAAAATTCGTATCTGCCCCAAGATCCAATGACTCTTTACCAAATCCGCCCCACTGTCATCCTTAATAATATGACCGCTCCCTTCTCTTTCTCTTTTAAAAAAAAAAATCATTGCTTCCCTTCTCAAATTCATATTATTTATAATCAAACTCAGTACCTTTCAATATTCGTTAATTATATCTAAGTATTTAATATAATTTATTTAAAACCCTCAAATTATTTATAAAGTATAAATAAACACTTATATCTGACTTTTTTATTTTCCCATTTTGTTTTTTACATTTCATAATTTTTACAATTTAAACAAACATTTTTTAATCATTGATATATTATATCTAAGCTTCTAACATAATTTATTTAAAGTCCCAAAATTATCTATAAATTAAAATTAAAAAAACCTTTATAACTAACTTTTAATTTTATTATTTTGTTATTCATATTCTTACAATAAAAACATGTAAATCTAAAACATTAATTAATTATACTAAAGCCCGTAATTTAATATTTTGTTTAAAGTCCTCTAATTATTTATAAATTACATATATGCTCTTAAAATTAAAAAATATATATATTAAATATCCATGTACGTAGAGTGCATCCACTCGTAATGGGTTTAATGTCTTTCGGGTTGTATAGTATAAATACACCTGAACACATTACTCTCTTAAACCTAATTTAACCATGTAAAAATGTCACGGTGGCTAAAATTTCACTAACTTCATGCACTAAAATACATTCTTAAATATGTATCTTCCAAATTTTTATACCACCGAATGCCCAATGGGTCAATGAAAAGTTTATTCGTAGCTAGGGATGGTAATATAACTCGAAGTGAGCAAACTTCTAACATTGTATCACCATTCACTTTGTGGACTCCACTCAAATGGGTATGTTGTTGGCTGGGTCCAAAGTGTAACCTATATATGGAAACAACTCTCACATCTCAACCATTTAGCCGGTACAACTTCGACACAAATTATAGTTTCATCGATACTATACACCACCAGGGGCGGAGCCAAAATTGTTGACAAAGGGGGGCAAAAAAAAAGTTAGAAAATACCAACTTATCCCTAAATGTGGTTTTCCGAATCTAATGAATGTTTTTTTTTTCTTTTTTAATTCCCAACAAACTTACCCTCACCAACCCTCTCACTATCTCCTCTTCTCATTCTCTTATATTTTCTCTCTCTCACAAACCATCTCTCACTCTGTAATCTCTCAACTGTGCCTCTTATCTCACTTCTCTTATATTTTCACTCCCAATTCGCTCAACTTCGTAGCAGTTGGCTATATCGAACCCTGAAATGCGAACATATCAGTAGCAGATATTTGTATAGAAAGAGGGGATGGGAGAATCTAAAATTTTAAAATAATTCATAATTTAATTTTTAGTTGAGTCATGAACCAATATTATATACAAAATGAGGCAATCTAAACTTTTAAATAGTGACAATATAAAAAAAATGAGTAATTTAGTGAAATTTTTTAGAAAAATAAGGGAGCCAAGTGACCCCTTAATCAATGGGTATATCCGCCCATGTACACCACAGGATAGAGCGATGAAGTACAAGTTTTAGCTATCAATTAAAAACACAAAAATTGTGACATATGACACTAGATGTGTCTGCATGTCCATTACAAATAATAAATTTGTGGACCATATGCAAGTGAATAGTAGCTAACCACTTGACGTGAAAGATAACAATATTTAGAGAGCCAATTTACTGAAAAATAAATAATAGCAATGAATTTTATAATCTCCAAATCATATCATTGGTTGTGAATAAAAGAGGGTTTATTTACTCTCACAAACTAAAGAAAAAGGATATTGCCCACTAATATTAGTGGGTTTTTTTTTTTTTTTTTTTTTTTTTTTCAGGTTTACGGTTATAATAAATTTGTATTGCATTTTTTCTCAAAATTAGTAGGTAACGTGTCTTCACCATTTATTTTCAAAGCAGATTATTAAAATACTTATGATAAATCAAATGTTGAGATTAAATTTTTTGTATCTTGACCATCTCATCTTAAGAAAAATATTAAAGCCCAACTGAAATCTAACGATTCATCGCACACCTCGAGGATGTCTGTCAATTCAGATTTATTCGTGCATGCGTCTTGAGGAAAATCTGACAATCTGAATTTAATTATGCACGTATTTCGAGAAAATCTATCGATCTGAGTTTAGTCATGCATAGATCTCGATGAAATTTGGTGACCTGTATTAACTAGTTTTATAGGGGCGCATACTGCAAATTATCCAAAAAAAATTCCACGTCTTTTTTTTATTCTCTTCCACTTCTTCCTCCACTATTTTCGTATTTCGCAACCGCGCCGCCACATCCTCCTCATCTTCCTTCTCTGTCTCTCAGCCTAGCCACCACCTCCCCCTTCATCCTCCATCTTCTTCCTCCTTCCTCGCTCCTCCTATGTTTCAAAACCCCTCATCATATTCCCTCTTCGTCCTCCTCATCGTTCATCCCATTCCCTCATTTTTCCTCATATGTTTCACTGCCCCTCATCCTCCTTCCCCTTCTTCCTCCTCTATCCATGATGGCGGGGCTGTAAAACAGAGGAAAAAAAGTGCAATTTTTTTAAGTAATTTGCAGTATGCCCCTTATAATAAACAGTGAATACAATGTCACCCTCAGATTTGTTCGTGATACGTGTACGATTAAATCCACATCGTCGCCAATGGTGTTATGGCCTAGTGTATAGGGCTGTGTGGGTTTGTTCCTCACGTCCTAACTTCAAATCCCACCTGCAGCATGGTTACTTTCCAATGGGTGTTGACCTATAGGTCGCCTAGTTGATAGGTTATGGGATCCTTAAAAACCCAGCTCGCATTTAAAAAAAATTCACATTGTCATATATTTTCTCGAGATGTATACAAAATTAAATCCATATCGTAGATCTCCCCGAGATACGAGCTCGAATAAATCAGAATCGTAGATTTTTTTCGAGATGCGCGTGTGAGCATTAGATTTACATCAAGATGCATACAAATTTAATTTTGAACCATTAGATTTACATAGAGATGTGTGTATAATTAAATTTGAACCGTTATATTTTTCTCGAGATGAGCTATTTAAGATGCAATTTTTTAAATCAGCTGCTGAATTTATGTTGAGATACGATTATGATTTCAGTTGGGATTTAGAATTTTCCTTGAGATGGGATGTTCGAAATACGAAATATTCAATATCAGCCTTTAATTTCTCAGGGGTATTTTGATAATCTATTTTGAAAACAGACGGTTAAAGTACATTGACTACTAATCTTGAAGGAAAATGCAATTTGAGTTTATTATGAGGGTAAATTTTAAAAAAATCATTAATAATATAGGGCAATATGCGAATGACTCAACAAAAAGACTCAAAGAAAAATCATATCATTAGTTTTTACTGATTACTCAAATTGATTTTTGCTATTAAACCTCATAATATTTTTTTTACATGATGAAATAAATGAGATTCTAATTTATTATGCATCGTCCATACATCCATCTGCCCATTCAGTCCATCATCATTTGACCCTCCAAATGCAACATAACAGTACCAAAACAACGAAGTAAATAACAACAATGGCTTCACTTAAAACACTCTGGGCTTTGCGACAATGGTTGAGTGCTGCAGAATGTGCAGACTAAATTGTCCTCCTTTCTCAGTAGTATCAAGTTGTTTCTGTCCTGGAGGTGGCAAGAGCTCGAAGTTCTGAACCAAACGACCCAAAGTAATGCCAAGAATTGGCAATGCAAGGATAATTCCAGGGCAACTCCTCCTTCCAACACCGAATGGCAAATAACGGAAGTCATTGCCATTGGCTTCGACCTTAGATTCCTCTTCCAAGAACCTTTCCGGACGGAACTCTTCAGGGTTCTTCCATTGGTCAGGGTTGTTGGCTAACCACCAAGCATTGACCAAGATCTTGCTTTCAGCTGGGATGTCGTAGCCACCAAGCTTGGCATCATGCAAATTCATGTGTGGGACGAGCAATGGGATTGCCATACGGAGGCGGAGAGTCTCCTTGATCACTGCCTGGAGATATGGGAGTTTGTAGGTGTCTGGCTCTGTGACTTGCTCTCCTGGGCCAAGTACTGTGTCAAGTTCATTGCGGAGTTTTTGCTGGATTTCTGGGTGGTTCACTAGCTCTGCTATTCCCCACTCAATCGACCACAATGTTGTCTCAATTGCTATTTCAAATTCATGTAGATTAGTCATTGACAATTAATATTTGCAATTGGATGTAAATTTCTAAACAAAAAATGAAGTGTTTAACTGCTTGGTAATAATATGTTTCAAATCAATTAGATTGGATGTTGACTACTCGACAAATATAACCAAACACCAATTTATATGAACAATCAAAATTAATAAACTAAAATCTAAAGCATCTCTTCAATTCAGTGGACCAATGAATCAAATGAAACTACACAAATCAATACATACCAACATTAACTAGCCTTGTTTTAAAAGTAAACAGGTTAGGTGACACCAGAAAGTCAACATTCTGAACTAAAAAGTAAATAAATAATGAAAAAAAATGTGTCATACTGAATTATTTTCCTTCCTGTGCACACGAAAATTCTTGAGAGCCTAGTTTCAGAACACTGATTTGTGTTTGGGAGGGTGTGGTTTGTTCGTGATCGAATCAATTCTACCATCTCCAACTTCTCCAAATCCATGGAGAGAAGGATAGAGTGATTCGATCACATATAACCACTCTCCCAAACACAAATTAGTGCTCTGAAACCCGTCTCCGTATAAACTTTGTCCTGTACACACATATTTAAATTGTGAAACCTATTTCTTAATTTGATAATGTGGGCCTAACAAAAGGGTTGGATTGCCAATAGTGTTATGGTCCGGTATTTAGGACTATGTGGATTTTTCTCCACCTCCTAGGTTCAGACCCGCCTGTAACATAGTTTCTTTATTATGGTTGTTGACGGGTCATATATTTCTATATTAAAATATATGGTATGCTATATCTTGCAAGCATCATTTAATCCAATAAAACAGCAAGACCATGGTACCAATAGTCACCAACTTCACCACTTCAACCTTGGGAAGGAGAAAGTTGGTTCATGGCTCCTCATATCCACCAAATGCAACTGGTGGCTCCCACCAACCCAAATAAAGAGTTGGTATGGTGTCCAGCCGTCACCACCACTTGGAGTTTTGTTTTCTACTTTTATGGTCCACAAAATGGCCACACTTTGAAATAATAACCATTTTTATCAATTTTTTTAAGAACCAAAAAAAAACACCAAATACGGATTTGCTCGTAGCTAAATAACAAAGGTACTAAAGCTGACTTCTTTGTCATTTTTATGGTAACATTTATCATGAATCTAACAAACAAAAGATTGGTACATTTTTATAACATCCAATTCCATTGGGGTGAACTATTGCCGACAGACAAGAGTGCTTAATTCTTTCATTATGAAAAAAAATAGAGACCAACCTATCACATTAAATCGACATATGTTACCTATGAGTTAAAATTTATGTTTTTTTTCATCGAACAATTATCATGACACATCAATTTCAATAATCAAAATATTAATTATGCATTTAAAAAAATTTCATGACGGAGAAAACTAAGGAGCAAGGTAACAAAATCTGAAGCAATAATAGTAAACATTTTCCACTAAACTTGAGATTACGGCAGAATCTTCTGCTAAAAGTATAAAAATCACTGAAATTTTTTATAAAGTTAAAGTGACATTTACCTGCTACATTGATGTTCTCAACGATGTAAAGAACATTATCTTCATTTATTTCTCCCTTCTTCTCTGCATCAAGAATGTGATCAATGGCGCATTTTAGTCCTGCGTTGTCGGTGCTCTTCGTGCTCGCCAATTTCCTACAAATTCATATTTAAAAAAAAAAAATCAGAACGGGTAATATGCTATTTATAAAAAAAAAAAAAAAAAAAAAAAAAACTTACTTCCGCTCATCAAGAAAGTAATCCTTGAATAGCTGAATCCTCTTCTCTTTGACTTCTTTGCAAATCTTCAAATACCCTCTTAAAAGAGGCCTCAAAATGGGAATAAAATCCCCATAATTGTATTCAAAACTCTGAGCCAATCTACTCCTCTCACCATTCAAGGCCTTCAACTTGATAAATAAAGGATCATCTTCACTCTCAAATCTTCTATCAAACATGATCCTATACATGTTATTATACATCATGAGTTGCAGACGCTTCCTCAATACAATCCCTTTCGTCGCGGCTTCGGGCATCTTCTTAACATCATCAACGACCCTTGTAATTTCATCCTCCCATCCAAATCTGTACTGCTGAACGACCTTGTTGGTGAAGAATGGCACAGTCATGATACGTCTCATTTTGCGCCAGTGTTCACCGTAGACTGTGAACACCATGTCCTGGCCTTTTCCAGTGAATATGTCGAACACAACGTTACGCGTGCGAGAGCCGAACTCCACACCCTGAGTGTGGAGTACTTCTTTTGCAAGATCAGGTGAAGAAACCACCACAAGGTTTCGTTGCCCCATTCGTAGGAGCAAGATTTCCCCAAACTTACGTGCTAAGTCTGTCAGGTTGCGGTGGTTTAGGTCATCTCCGACTTGAAGCCAGTTGCCGAAAATTGGTACTGGCCATGGGCCTGGTGGGAGCTTAAACCTCTTCCCTCGCAGTTTCGACACCGTGATTGCGACGATGATTGCTACAAAGAGGCCTATTAATGCCTTTTCTAATATGATCAAATCCATGGTGGTGGTGGATGGTGGTGGTGGTGGTGGTGGTGGTGGATTTTAAGACAGGCAGTTGGGTATGTTGGTGGGAAGAGTGGGAGTTTTATAAGGGAAGACGGGGTTAGATTTAACGGAAATGGGTTAGTGAGTAGGTTGAACCGTTGAATGATGGTTGACGGTGTTAGATTTGACGGTCAAATGTGAAGTTGGTGAGTGAGGGGAAGTGGGTCGGTGAAATGGCTTCAATCTAACAAAACAAATACTCAAAATGTAGCCCATTGTTTTGGTTAGCATTATTTCCTAATTAGAGCAGCTTAATCTCTGTCTCTTGAATTAGAAAAATGTATGTGAATAAAAAGAAAAGGCACTTTTTTTTTAACCCTCGACACTCTCCATCCTATGCTGAAAATGTCTGACTACAAAAAAGTTGCATTTCCTTGTGATGAAGAGGTACATAAACCAGTAAATTCAATGAGAGCCACAAAAATTCCTACATGATCAACTTGGGGAAACACCACCAAATTTTTTTAAGGAAAAGTACAGCCAATGTGTTTAGTTACAACCATCGTTCTTAGTCTAGTTAACACCAATTTTTAGGAACCTAATTAATACCAAATTTTAAATCAGTCATAATCCTAGACTAATTCCATCTTGAGAAGGATTAGTTCAATCAGGGACGAATTTACATGGGGTCAAGTGGGGGCAAGCGCTCAAGTGGGGGCAAGCGCCCCCATTGACTTTAGAAAAAAAACTCGATTTACCTAACTTGCAATCGATGACGCCATTTTGCTCCACCCATTTTTCTCTTCCACTATTCTCAGTAACGCTGACAACCCCGTTCCTCTCTTTCTTTTTTCCTTTAGCCTCTATTTGTTTACTGGTAAAAGTGTACTAGCTGAGTTAGTAGAGGTATAGTGTATAGAATCATACGTCACGGGTTCGAACTCGACCGGCGGCATGAGGTCGGGAGGGTTATGAGTAAAAAAAATGTTTACTACGAGAACAACAACCGCTCTGCCTCCACTTATCTTCCTCTCCTTTTCTCTCTGTTTGATTTATTTTCCTTTCCCACCAAGGCTCCAACATCTTTTTTCTGCTTTGAAGAAGAATAATGTTTTTAAAGTATTTTCTCAAGAAGAATTTGTATATCAAGATCTAGTTTAGTATTTTATTTATAGAATTACTTTGGAGAAATTACTCATTAGTATTTTTGGCCTTTAACTTTATACGCCAAATGAATTGATCAGATCAATAGAATTGCACGATGCCGAGTTCTCGCCTTGTTGTATATTTGAAAGGCAAGTGTATCGTCGTTTTCTATATATTTATCTCTTGTGCACCTACAAAGTAGATTGTTATATCAATTTTTCTCACTCATGAATTAGATGAAGTTTTGTTTAGCAATTGGTGTTTTGTATAGTTATATATTTATTTATTGTTCAAAATTTAACAAAAATTATATTAAAATACTTAATTATTATATTATCATTAGTTAAATATGACTCATCACTCTGCCCCCATTCAACGAAAATCCTGACTCCGTCACTGAGTTCAATTACTTGATTATAAGTTTGTAACATATTCAATGTCCAACATCGAACCAATGAGCTTACTATTGGACACCAACAATTTTTTTAAGAAAAGTATGGCCAATGTGTTTAGTTACAACCATCGTTGTTAGTCTAATTAATACCAAATGTTAAGTCAGTCATAATCCTAGACTAATTCCATCTTGAGAAGGATTATTTCAATTTCAATTACTCGATTATGAGTTTTTAACATATTCAATGTCCAACATTGAACTAATGAGCTTACTATTTGACACCACCAATTGTTTTAAAGAAAAGTACGGCCAATGTGTTTAGTTACAACCATGGCTCTTAGTCAATTAATGCCAAATGTTAAATCAGTCATAATGCTATAAAAATTTCATCTTGAGAGGGATTATTTCAATTACTTGATTATGAGTTTGTAACATATTCAATGTTCAACATTGAACTAACGAGCTTACTAATCGAATATGTAAAGCTTATTACGTACATTTTTTTGTGATTGATTATCGACGTACTAAGTAATTGATTTCTTATGCAATGGGTCAATCATCTATCCTACACTACACCAATTTGACATTTTGTTAACAATTTAAAAAATACAAACAAAATGATTAAATAATTGTATCACTGCAAATAGTATGGGTTTACAAGTGATGTTATTTATGGTGATCTAATTTATTGTATCATTTTTTTTTGTAGCTATTTTTCATTTTGTTGACTAAATTTAGTTTTGACTTGAAATTATTTGGTGAATTGTAATAGCTCAAAAATGTTAATATTTTTTAAGTTGTTACAAATATGTCAATTTGGTGTAGTGCTATAATAAATTGGGCACATTGTACATAATGTATCCCATATCAAATCGGGTTTCATTCGAATGCCAAACCATATCCACCAACCCATTACCATTTGAGGGTGCATTGTTACATTATACGAGCTAAAAATGGCAAGAACTACACTTTTTAAGGGTCTGTTTGATTGTACAAAAAATAGACATGAAAATTGTAATCATTTTCATAAATTAAATTTTAAGATCTCTCTCGAACTTGAATTTTCATAAATAATGAAAAAACAGTCTTATAAATAATCAATTTTTTTATTAATATAGCAAAAAACCATATAACAAGAAAAATGAATTTCATTTTAACAAGGAAAATGGCTAACCCTGAGTTGAAAACTTAAAAGAAAACTCAAAAATGATTTATGCCCACCATTTTCTATTGCGCACACTGTTTTTCTAATTGTGACTTCTGGGCATGAAAAGTGTATCTTTTAATCTGCTCACCTACTACCATACTATTATTATCAGATAAGATAGAGATGCATGAATGAACATATCTGGTGCACCTACCACCTCCAAAGTTCAACCCCCTTTGAAACCTTCAACCAAACAATCAATCCCACAGAATTGACCTACCACCACCACCACCACACGACATCACACTATCACGCCACATCACCTAATACTTGTCTTCTTGAGGCCTCAACTGAACTAGAAAAATGAACGGCCCATGAATTATATGTATATTTTTTTTCTTTCATTTTGACAATGATGGCCTCCTCCCCATTGGTCTAATAGTATAAGTTTCGTGTACAAATTGAGTGGTACTAATAGTTCATGATGAAGTCACACAATACCTCAAGTATGTTGGCTGAGCATCTTGGTGAGTTCATAGATGATGGGGTCATCAACATTTGAAGCAGAGCTTCTAAGGAGCGACTTGTGGTTGGGAGGTGGTTTAGTTGATTCGATGACTTTATCATTTTTTTCATAGTTTAGAGAAGTTTGAGAGGAGTAAAGTTGATCTGATCACATACGAATCACCCTTCAAGACACTTTTACATACTCAACAAACACATAGAAAATCGGGTTTTGCAATCAGGATAATGTGACTCATCAGATAAAATTCTTGCAACTTTGAGATTCATGTAAACACTTTGACAATTTCATCATTATTTTAAATTTATGTCACATCATCATATTTACAAAAACTTGATTTCCTAATATTTGCGCAAATGCAAATTATGCAATGCATTTGGCTGCAGGTGATTTGAATTACTTATGGAGCTTTGCTAAATGTCGAGGGATTGAGCGAGGAAACCAGCGAGGAAAATGAGGTGGAGGGAGTGGAAACCGTCCACCACTCTCGAAATGTGCGAGCAAAAAGTCAACGCTCACATCTCGAGGGGGCGGACGGTTTCCACCCCCTCCACCTCATTTCCCTCGCTGGTTTCCTCGCTCGATCCCTCGACATTTAGAATTTCTGATTACTTATGTGATTTAGTCACTCAAAGAAACAACAACAGAAACAAAAGTTCTCTTGTTCTTGGTTTTATTTTTATTTTCTTGGAGAGGAGGAAGGGTCTTAATCAGGTCATTTTCATGGAAGATGTACACGGTACCATTTTCTTCTCCTCTGTTAACATCTCGAATATATAATTAAATATAAATTATGATTTTTTTCATTTATCACATTCAAGTGGATGATGATTGGTCAATATTTTATATTTATAATTTACCAAATAAAAAATCGAAGTCAAGTATTCCATTTTTATCTTTTTAACTCATTGAACAAAAATTTATGCGACAGCAATAGTGTATTCTTTTAAAGTATAGCAATTTGCAATCCCATATATGCATAAGAAAATATCACGAGCGATCTTTGCGGTTCCCACAGGTCATTTGAGTGAAATAATTGAAGTGCTTGTTTGACAAGAAAATGTGGCCGACTTAAATGTCTTATGCCACTCAACAAACACACAGGAAATTGGGTTTTGCAATCAAGATGATTCGATTCATCAGATAAATTTTTTACAATTTTAAAATACACATGAACACTTTGAAAATTTCATCATCATTTTCAATTCATGCCGTGTCAACCTATTTGCAAAAACTTAATTTCCTAACATCTGTGCAAATGCAAATTATGCAATGCATTTGGTTGCATGGATTGAATTACTTATGTGATTTAGTCACTCGAAGAAACAACCACAGAAACAAAAGTTCACTTGTTCTTGGTTTTATTTTTATTTTCTTGGAGAGGAGGAAGGGTCTTAATCAGGTCATTTTCATGGAAGATGTACACAGTACCATTTTCTTCTCCCTTGTTAACATCTCGAATATATAATTAAATATAAAATATGATTTTTTTTTTTTTTTCATTTATAAGGACATTCAAGTGGATGATGATCGGTCAATATTTGATATTTATAATTTATCGAATAAAAATCGAAGTCAAGGTAAAATGCCATCATACACCGTATATAGATTCAATTTCATATAATTATACTAATCGAAACATATCATTGAAGCTAATTGGCCTCCTAAACTTATATTCTCGTCGTTGAAGAACATCTCCAAACGCTGCAGCTACTTATTTTATATAGCAGTTGTGGATGTTTTGGTAACCATAAAATTTTGCAAGGAGCCAATGAGGTACCACTTTGTGGTAGATTTTTTTTTTTTTTTTAATAAAGGGAATTATTTCTACATCAAGAAATGTCAAGACATCATGAAGGTGTCAAAAATCAAGATTTTAGACGAATTATAAGTCGAACCCATTCTCCACAACAATTTTCTAATCTCGATAAAAATACAATAGTCTGATCTGTTAAGCCCTTCAAAGTCCAGGGTTTGAACTTTGCCTTGGAATCTTCCGTTGAAGATGCTATGAAGGAATATCGGGTTTGGAACTAGTGTCAACACCCATGTTTGCTCTTATTGGCACATGCAGAATTGTGCAGCTTGTGAACTACACTCGACTAGTATCTTTAGCCGCGATTTGCTCCTTGTGTGTGGTTTGTTTTCGCCACATTGTTACGAGTTGTGGTGGTTGATGTTGCATGCACATCTTTCTTTGCCATTCAATATACTTGGACGTACAAATGACAACGCCAAAACAAACTCAGCTAGCATGAGGTAACCCACACTCAATGGCAAATGGGGCCTGTAGGGAAGAGGGTGGCAAAGGCATTTGGGACCGAGAATAGACCCCTTAGATTGGTGGTTGGTGTAAGACACATTGATCTCACAAGGCATATAAACAACGAAAATACGATAAAATCAAGTTTTTGCAATCACATTTTATAATCAGAGTAACGTGTGATCTTGGAAGAATGATAAAATTCTCAAACTTCCTACCATTTAGGGTTTAAAAAAAATCAACTAAACCGATCAAACCAATCATTTCGGATTTAGAAAATTCAAAACCAATATGGTCTGTTCGATTTTATGTGATTTTAACCGATAAAACCAAACCGACCGAATATATTTAATGTAAAATAATATAATATGTTTAATTTAGTTCATCGGTTTAATTTTTCTTTGGTTTTAGTCAGTCAATTTGATTTACGATTTACATAAATTGAAATCATTTTGGTTTTCTACAAAAAACACACATTATTGTTGTCAATAATAAGGAAGGTTTTTTTTTTTTTTTTTTTTTGAATTAGATTCATTATCCAGGTGAATCGGATAGAAGCCTGTAAGAAGTAATTGTAAACCAAGGAAGGAATGTTGAATTTTGATAATTTTGTCGCGGCCTAATTGGTTCTACTTGGACTCTAGAGATAAATGTCACGCATTATACCATTTGGTTTATTTTTTTTTTCCGGAAATTTATCTAGGTGGCAGAATTGGGAGATTGGATCGTTGTAGTAGGTAATTGACACTTTCAACATCGTCAATTAAAAATCTCATTAGTGATAAGGACATACTGATTTCAATTTTTAGACAATAAATAAATCATACAAGTTAGTCAATCAAACATTTGGTGGATTTCCAGATAAGCCATTTAGAAAATGTCCAAATATGCATAATATATTCATTAATAGCTTTTGTAAGCAAACAAAGGTAGCTAAATAGTTTGCTTATAATTAACATAATAATATCTCATCTAATCCCTCCTTCAAAGTTTGGTCGAACATAGCTACCACTCGACATTGCAAATGGTAATATATTCATATGATATGTCGTCCCCTACCTAAGGAATCCACGAGGTACCAATTTAATGGTGCCATTGTTTGGTTAGGTAAAACTTGATTTAGTTCAAACAACCACCATGCATTTATTGTTTAAATCAACAAACCAAATTAATACACATGCCCGACCCTAAGGGCATTCCCCCGAATTTGACACATTTGGGCCTGAAATTTTCATGGGCCCCTAAATTTTCAGTTTTGAGGCGCTCGACTTCAATAACCTATACACATTGAGAATGAGGTATACGATGCCAATCGAGTTTGTATAGGAAGCCAGATTTTAAAGCCATTTTTTTTTTGTTAGGTTTGAGTATTTTTATATTTTTACTCGTTCTCTTTAAAATACAACTCAAAACATTATCTATAGAATGGGTAAAAGTGTAAAAAGTTTAAAACCTGACAAAAAATTGCTATAAATACTAGTTGTCGCTAATAAAAACCCTTCTAGGTGTCGAGGAAACCAGCGACGGGGAGGAGTGTCACCACTCATCTCCCTCGAGATTCGTAAAGGTGCGCATCTTGAGGGGGTGGAGGGTGACACCCCTCCCCCCTCGCTGGTTTCCTCGCCATTTTGAAATCCCGCACTAATAAATTGTTGAAGTGATATTAGTGGGGTTTTTTTTTATTGGCCATCCCATAGATGTCTCGTCGTTTAGTACGAATGTTTATATAAATAAATATTGTATAGAACCCAAGACATAGAGGTTAAACCACCATAGCCTTAATCATCAAATCATATTACCATTGATTATTTATTTATTTATTTATTATGTATATATACTGATGTATTTCTCGTGTCGTTGGCACGATAAAAGTTTAAAATTTGTCAAAACATGATCATCATTAAGTTTTCATCCTTCATACTTACACGTCTAATCAGCACCATCAACAATTGAAAAAAAATAAATATCAAAATGTTGGGTATGGAATCAAACTCATGCACTCTTGGTGCTTTAAGTTCTATACGATCTGTTTGATTTTTATATTTGGGTAAATCTCAACCGTCATTATCTCTAACCTCAAATATCATCATGATTTGTAATATAGACAAAGTATTTCCCGTGTCGTTTGCACTACCGTATGATGTTAAATATTTTCATCGTTGCTTTATCCTTCGCAATGTCTTTTAGGACTTTTTACTGTGTTGAAAAATCTACCGGTATGCATTTGAAAATTTAGCTCAATATGGTATTAGCACTTGGTGCGTGGACTTAAACTAATTCATAATTAAAAAAATTAATTAATTAAAAAACTTACCTATCCCTTCAACGTGTAATTAAAAAATATATGTAAATGAAACAAAATGAAAAAATGAACATTTTCGCTACTTGAGACTGTTGGTGCGACCATTGAACTTCTTATATTTTTTGAAAAAAATTTACAATCGCCGTTGTTTCTTAATATTTAACGAAATACAACCACAAAATTCACCTAACTAGATTATAATAATGTGTTTAAAACACGTAACTTATATATTTAAAATATGAAGAATTTGAAAAATAAATAGCCGTGCATTATGTGCAATGCATGTAAAGTTGTGTGGTAAACATATATGAATTGCTTCATAGAGGGAATTAATTAACATACTTGTCCTCCATAAAACTCGAATAAATAATAATAATCGAGGATAAAATTTAACACGAGTCAATTTATTCAAATAATAAATTGATGTTACCGTAAAATAAAGTTTATCTAATAAATATATTGTCATTCGAGACATGCGTCACTGATCATACCTCAAGGTTGCGACCATTAACACTAAACATATTTTTTTAATATCCGCCGTGACATTCATTTTTTTAATATCAATTGCAGCATTATCTCAAACACAAATATTTGGTGTTTCTGTAACGATAACTTAAACTAAACTAAATATTTGGTGTTTATTGTAAATTTGAATGTGTTGTTCATTAAATAAATCTATCTATAACATTACTCAACGTGCTAAATGTTTGAGTAAGATAAATAAATAAATGAATCGAACCATACACTCTTATTGTGGATTGACTGAATGTAAGACATAAAAACTAACTTTAACTAAATGTCAGCGCTCATCTCGAGGGAAAATGGTGTAACCACTCATCCCTCGCCTCATTTTCCTCGCTCCTTCCCTCGACCCCTAGAATTTCCGGTTGAGTACTAAGTAGTATAGAATCTTCATTGCAATGTAAGCCATTTTGTGTTAGATTCATAATTGGAGCTACCAATCTAATAGTCATCTTGTTGAAAATAGGGGTGGCACGTGGTGGGATGGGATGAGATGGAACTTATTCATATTCCATTTCAAACGGGTTCGAGACGTGATGAACGTATATTAAATTTCATGCAAGATTGAAAACTTTGGATTTACCAAATATACAACTCTAAGAACAACTATATAACTTTAAGCCATTGATTATTATTTTCCCATTTCATTAATTTTTACTCCGTTTTTTTTTAAATCACTATTCAAGATAACCATTTTTTTTATACATTGCTAACGAAAATGATCAATGGGTTTATCATTTAAAAACTACAAAAAACACACATTGTTGTTGTCAAGAGTTAGGAACAAGAAAAAAAATGGAGAGAGTTTGAGTTAGATTCATTATCTAGATGAATCACATGAAAGCTTGTAAGAAGTCATTGTAAACTAGCCATTTATACTGTTGGCTTAGTTTCGAGCATTGCCAAGTTAGAACCAAGGAAGGAATGTTGAATTTTGATAATTTTGTCGCGGCCTAATTGGTTCTAATTGGACTCTAGAGATAAATGTCACTCATTATACCATTTTGTTTATTTTATTTTCCAGAAAATTATCTAAGTGGCAGAATTGGGAAATTGGATCGTTGTAGTAGGTAATTGACACTTTCAACATCGTCAATTAGGAATCTCATTAGTGATAAGGACATACTGATTTCAATTTTTTAGACAATAAATAAATCATACAAGTTACTCAATCAAACATTTGGTGGATTTCCTGATAAGCCATTTAGAAAATGTCCAAACATGCATAATATATTCATTAATAGCTTCTGTAAGCAAACAAAGGTAGCTAAATAATTTGCTTATATTTAACATAATAATATCTCATCTAATCCCTCCTTCAAAGTCGCATAAATCTTCGGGGTTTGATTGAACTTGATAATGTTTGGTCGAACATAGCTACCACTCGACATTGGAAATGGTAATATATTCATATGATATGTCTTCTCCTGTCTAAGGAGTCCACGAGATACTAATTTAAAGGTGCCATTGTCTCGTTAGGTAAAACTTGATTTAGTTTAGAAGGAAGCGAGGGAAGGAACGACGGTAAGGGGCGAGGGATGGGTGTATCCTCTTCGAGATAAATAATACACTCGTTTCCCTTGAGATAAGCAACGCCACACATTTTAAAGTGGTTTCACTTATCTCGAGTGTACACCCATCCCTCGCTCCCTAGAATTTCTGTTAGTTTAAACAACAACCATGCATTTACTGTTTAAAATTTTAAATCAACAAACCAAATTAATACACAGGCCCGACCTTAAGGCCTTGCCCTGAATTTAACACATTTGGGCCTGAAATTTTCATGGCCCCCTAAATTTTCAGTTTTGAGGTGCCTGACTTCAATAATCTATGGTCTTATACATATTGAGAATGGGGTATATGATACCAATCAAGTTTGTATAGGCAGTCAGCCTTTAAAGTCATATTTTTGTCAGTTTTGATTATGTTTACATTTTTACCCATTTTTTGTAAAATACAATCCTAACAAAAAATTGCTATAAAGACTAGTTGTCACTAATAAATTGTTTAAGTGATATTAGTGGGTTTTTTTTATTGGCTATCCCATAGATGTCTCGTCGTTTAGTACGACTGTTTATATAAAAAATATTGTATAAAACCCAAGACATGGAGGTTAAACCACCACAACCTTAATTATCCAACCAGACTATCATTGGCTATTTATTTATTATGAATATATACTAAGGTATTTTCCGTGTCGTTGACATGATAAAAGTTTAAAACTTGTCAAAACACGATCATCCTTAAGTTTTCATCATTCATACTTACATGTTTAATCAGCACCATCAACAATTGAAGAAAAATAAACAAATAAATATCAAAATGTTAGGTATGGAATCGAACTCATGCACTCTTGGTGCTTTAAGTTTTATACGATCCTTTAGATTTTTATATTTGAGTAAATCTCATCCGTCTTTTATCTCAAACCTCAAATATCATCGTGATTTGTAATATAGACAAAAGTATTCCCCGTGTCGTTGGCACTATCGTACGATGTTAAATATTTTAATAGTTGTTTTATCTTTCGCAATGTCTTTTAGGACTTTACTGTGTTGAAAAATCTCCCGGTATGCATCTGAAATTTTAGCTCAATATGGTATTAGCAATTGGTGCGTGGGCTTAAACTAAATCATAATAATTTTTTTAAAAAAAAACTTACCTATCCCTTCAACGTGTAATTAAAAAATATATGTAAATGAAACAAAATGAAAAAATGAACATTTTCGCTACTTGAGACAGTTGGTACGACCATTGAACTTCTTATATTTTTTGAGAAATTTTTACAATCGCCATTGTTTCTTAATGTTTAACGAAACACAAACACAAAATCCACTTAACCAGATGATAATAATGTGTTTGAAACACGTAACTTATATATTTGAAATAGGAAATATTTGTATAGATTATTATGCTAGAGGCATTGAAAAAGGAAAATAAATAGCCGTGCAAGTTGTGCAATGCATGTAAAGTTGTGTGGTAAACATATATTAATTGCTTCATAGAGGGAATTAATTGACATACTTGTCCTTCATAAAACTCGAATGAATAATAATAATTGAGGAAACAAATTTAACACGAGTCAATTTATTCAACTAATAAATTGATGTTACCGTAAAATAAAGTTTATCTAATATAGTTGAATAAATTGATGTTACCGTAAAATAAAGTTTATATAATAACTATATATTGTCATTCAAGACACGTGTCACTAATCACACCTCAATGTTGCGACAATTACTACTAAACATATTTTTTTAATATCCATCGCGACATTCATCTTTTTAATATCAATTGCGGCATTATCTCAAACACAAATATTTAATGTTTTTGTAGTGGTAGCTTAAACTAAACTAAATACTTGGTGTTCATTGTAAATCTGAATGTGTTATTCATCAAATAAATCTATCTATAACATTACTCCACATGCTAAATGTTCGAGTAAGATAAATAAATAAATGAATCGAACCCATGCACTCTTATTGCGGATTGACTGAATGTAAGACATAAAAGCCAATTTTAAGTCCCAACCATCAGATATTCGTGTTTGGATAAATCTCAACGGTGTTTTATCCCCAAAATTGTGAAACACTCATCTGATTTGTAAATAGACTAGGGTATAAAAATTTAAAACTTGTCAAAACATGATCACCGTTAAGTTTTCATCATTTATATTTACATGCCCAATCACCACCATCAACAATTAAAAAAAAATGAAAATAGTACACGTTTCTTACGGATACATTTATATCAAAATGTTGGGTATGAAAGGCATAAAAGTACTAATCTCCTTTTAAGGTAACTGTTTCTTATGGATTTCAAGTACAATAATACATGTTGGAGAGTATGGATCAGGGGTTTATTCTTAAAGTTACGGAGGGTTAAAATGGGAATTTACCACTGAGTTTGGCGATTTGGGCTATTGGTTGGAGACTGTCTTTGGGCTCCAAACTCAATCATTGGATATGGGCCATGGTTTATAAACATATCAAGCTCTAACATATGCGTTCCTCCTCAAGTGGAAGAAGAAGATCAAAGCTTTGCCTTGCATATTTCATAAAATCAAATGTATGCTCTTATTTTAGCGGCGGGTGTCAATAGCTTCAGACTCTTCAACAAGCAACCCAAGAGTCAGTCAAGCGCCCACAAAACAAAACACATTACAACACTCTTCTTTCTCGACTCTTATCACAGTCAGTTCGTTCGCAGAGAATCAAACTCAAACACTCACCATGCCTTATGTCCCTCCCCATCTGAGAACCTCCTCATCTTTTCCATCTCCAACTCGCACCAAATCTGAAACCGATCAATCGAAACTATTCTCTCCCTCCTCTCCCGCTTCTTCAACCTCTCATTTCTCGTATCTTTCATCCAAAACCAACAACAACAACTCTGTCTCTTCTCCCTCTTCCTTCAATGGCGGCCTTCGTCGAACCTCTTCCATCCCTCCTCCTTCATCCAGATGCCTTGCAGATACTGAACCAATTTTTCAGCCGTGGAAACCCTCCGACAGAGTCTTCCGCCTCAAACCTGAACAGGTTCTATGGGTCTTCACCTTGTCTATCATCTATCATCTTTCTCAATTCACGTTGATTTCTTGGAATTTTTTCACGTTGATTTCTTGGAATTTGACTTATTGCAATGGTTTTATTTATTTAGTTTGGGTTGAATTCATGTATGGTTGTGTGTTCAATAGTGTTGCATTGTTGATGATACTGATTTTATTCTTCTCGCATTTGTTAAAATCAAATTATTTAGAAAATTTACATTCTCCACATAAATTTTTTTTTCTAAATATTTTAATTATTTTGTTATTGGTTTCCTTCAATATAATATAGATATCCATATGAAAACAACCAAGTCCGAATATTTTATAATAATTAAATAAAAAAGCACCCAATTTTTCAATGATGATAGTTATGTTTTATTGAAGACATCTAGTATTGATACCGAGATTCAACTTTCTTATAAAAACTAGAATCATGTAAAGTTCATTTATGTGGTCTGGTAGAGATAGTGTATCATAAGATTCATAACAAATGCATTCCATTCTCTTGGGCTTTAGTTTCCAGTCCGATCGGTTCTCAATTAATCTACGAGACACTGCTTGTGTGTCAATTTTGGACCCTTCACCTTCACAATACGTTATTTCCATGAGATCCATCAAATTTGTTGTTTCACAGTAAATTTTCCACCTTAGGTGCAATAAGCAATTACTGGTGATGGACATACCGCACTTGCACGGTTCTAGATTTCCAAATCTAAGATGCTGGATGCCTTTTTCACGCGTCAACAAAAAATGACTCAAATAGCCATTACTTTCAACTCCAATTTGTGTTATTATGGTACAATATATAGAATTATAATTATTGATGTTGATTTAATCGCTTAGACATGGAGCATTTAACTCTTAACAAAGTCATGGGTACTCGTATTGGAAGTAATCAGTATACTGGTTTGTTTTTCATGTCTATTTGATTGATCCTTACTGTTCATATATAAACATTAAGGTTTCCAGAAATGCCTAAATTACAATCTGTGAGGCTTGTTCCAGTGAAATTGAAATACTAGGTTATTCTACAGATTGAAGAGGTCCGCTTGCGGCTAAATATTGATGTGACTATTGCCACAGACTCACCTCCTGCACCAGCACCCATTGAATCATTTACGGACATGGTATGCTTGTTTGCTCTTGATCGTGATTTGGTTTTATTTGAATCTACATTTTTGCTTCCAAACTTCATTTCATTTTTATTTTGTTAAATTTATATCAATCTGTCGTTCTTTCAGTGTTTACATTCAAGTATCATGAAGGACATAGCATTTCATGAGTACACTAGGCCCACTTCTATTCAAGCACAGGCTATGCCAGTTGCTCTCAGTGGAAGGGATCTTTTGGGGTGTGCCGAAACAGGGAGTGGGAAAACTGCTGCTTTCACTATACCTATGGTTCAGGTCTCTCTTACAACTTGCTCACGTTTTTTCTGCACGTTGTGATAAGAAATGAAGTGTTTGTATGTTTGAGTTATATTATTTATTATTTTCTGTTCCAATGTGTAGCATTGCTTGGCTCAACCTCCTATTAGGCGTGGTGATGGACCTTTAGCGTTGGTATTAGCACCTACAAGGGAGCTCGCCCAACAGATAGAGAAAGAGGTCATACTCCGTTCTTTGGGTGACAGTTTTGATCACAGTGGTATTTTTAGCTGTTTGTATTAATGAAATTTTGATTATGTTTTTTTTTTTTTCAAGTGCAAGTATGGTTAAAATTTGATGTCATGGGGATCGTGTGCAATTCAATTCGATAATCGTCAATTTGACAACATACCATGTGGCTTACAATCAAAGAATTGCTTGCTTCCTATTCTACACGTGATCAATGAACACCCACGCGCGTGCACATATCTCTTTTCTCTTGTTAGAAGTGGAGCTAGTGCAAAAGACAAATGCTTTTAGGATCAGTTTCTGACTAATTGTTAACTGAATAAAATAATACTGTTTTATTATTTGTAGCTCTGTTCTTTCTACGTGCAAAGTATCAACAGATTTGCTCTTGTATATTTTTATATATACATTTTTACACTTCCATTTGTTTTGTTTAACCAGCCTTAGTACAACAAGCCTTTTTCTATAACTTTCCAGTCATTTGGACCTATCTGCATTTATGGTTAAAGAAGAGTGAAAATTATGTGGTATCACTTATTCAAGATTTTTGTTTCTGATGAGGTCAAGCTTGGCATGGATTGTTTTCTAAACATTGTGGTATTGAAATTTTTTCATTCAATGTGAGAACTGAGTTGAGGTTATCCATATTCGAAATAATCTTGTATATTGATCTCTTGCTAAACTGTACAGGTTAAGGCTTTTAGTAGATCTCAGGAGTCCTTTAGAACAGCCATTGTTGTGGGTGGAACGAACATCGCAGAGCAGGTAATTAATTGTTGAACAGGTAGTGACACTGTTTATCCTTGTTTACGTCTCATGGTTGTATCTAAAAGTAAATACATTGCACTCTTGGCTCTTGTCATCCATGTTCTATGCATCACTTACTTTCTTGATTAATTTCCGCTAAGTTCCGACCTTGGTTTTGGTTTTGTTTTTTTAATTCTATTGTAGAGGTCTGAACTAAGAGCCGGAGTCAACATCGTAGTTGCAACCCCTGGAAGATTCATTGATCATTTACAACAAGGAAATACCTCCCTCACTAGGATTTCGTTCGTTGTTCTAGATGAGGCTGACAGGATGCTGGATATGGGCTTTGAACCACAGATAAGAGAGGTAAGGTGCCTGTTTAATGTTTGTAGAGCAGATAATTCTAGTCATCTAGTGGTCAGAAGTTGCTGCGGTTCTACCTGAGATATATCAACAAATGCTGTGATGTTCTACCAGTTGTCTTATTTGTTGACTACTTGACTATGATACCCATAAACTTGAGTATTGTTCTTAATGTCATACTTACTAGGTTTAACTTTATCTCGCATGTTATTTCCGGTTATGTTTCTCTAGTATTGTTTCGACCATGTCATAGATGAAAAGCTGAAGTATGACCTGCACTTATATATTCGTCCACAAACCTTTTAATTTGTTCTATTGGTTGGATTTCCTTAGGTTTTGCTGTAACCCAGACAAGTACATATTTTTTTCCGTTTCATTTTTAGACACACAATCACAAACACAAAAAAAAGGGGGGGGGGATTTTGCTCAACCTTGGTATTGATGTTTTCTTTTCTATTACCAAAGTTAAGAAAAAATAGATATGTTGTATGTTTTCTAAAAAATGAGTTTCTACTTGCTGAATACGGGTTTCTGTCTTAGGTGATGCGAAATCTTCCAAAGAAGCACCAAACCTTACTATTTAGCGCCACTATGCCAGTGGAGATTGAAGCACTTGCACAGGTTAGTGTTTTTAAAAATATATATATATATACAGGGGTTTGAAAGTTTCTATCTAGTCTCAGTAATTAACTTAACCGTTTGTGTTTTTACACAGGTACCTCCTCGTTTTACGTTATTATTACCATTTATCTTAATTATTGATTTTATGATTTTCTTAGGTTAAGGTCTAAGTAGCTTGATCGTAGCGTGAAATCACCCACGACCTAATCTGAAAAAGAAAAAAAAATCAAAACTTAAGAGTGCTTGTGTTCGTACACACACCTGCAAACATTTGTACCTGTTCTCTTTATTTGAGTTTT
The DNA here is from genome assembly GCA_003290165.1 of Berberis thunbergii. NCBI lineage: Eukaryota > Viridiplantae > Streptophyta > Magnoliopsida > Ranunculales > Berberidaceae > Berberis > Berberis thunbergii. The sequence continues at coordinate 13,501 of QNQO01003929.1, read as the reverse complement.
ATGTAACAAGCAACAAATTTGTCTCCTTTTCTTATGCACCCATATCAGTGCTTGTTTAGATCCAAAGAGTTTTTGCTGTTGGTTTTCCTATATAAATCTCAAAAGTAACATAATAATTAAATCTCGAAGTTGGAGTTCAATAATATTGTGTTGCGGTTATGTGACATGTCATAAATTGGAATATTTGGTTGAAAATATATGAAGGTATTTTTGAATGAGTTCATAGGGAGTGCCAAATGCACGTGGATTAAGGTATGCTGGTTATATTGTCAAAAGCATGTAAAGCTTCAATAGGCAAGTGCATCTTAGATGCATGTCAAGTGAAAGCAATTGCAGACACAAGGACTGCTATTGGTAGATGCACAAAAAATGCATGAAGTTAGTCAAAGTGAGAAACCACATTCAATATAGTTGGTTGTTTGTGCCGTAAAATAATAATAGGGGAATCAAAATTTTGGCAGCCAGGATGACGTAGCGCTCATTGGGGAGGATGGTGGCTTTATCAAGATACACTCATCCATTTTGAGTGTATCTCAAGGAAGTCATCCTCCTCCCCAATGAGTGCCATATCACCCTGGTTGCCAAAACTTGGTTCCCTAGCATCACTTGTGTGCAATGCTACAGGAACATGCATGTGGAGGTTTGTAGAGTGCCTCTCTGCCAATAGCACTGTCCATGGAATTGACTTGGTTGTTTGGGTTGTTCCAGCCTTCCAGACATGCAGTGGCTGCAGGGGTGGGGGGTCATGGAAAGGAATGGAGTGTGCAAAGGGGGCTCTGAGCATCTCAGCTTATCTGGTGAACAGTGGAGCACCAAAGATGTGCCATTTGGAGACTTAAAATCAAATGGAATGTCATCAAAATGTTACTATATTATGGGAATTGTTTGGATGAAGCTATATGCAAATTGGATTCTACAAATACAAATCATAGGTGTTCAAACTTTTTATAACACTTGGATTGCTAAACTGTAAAATTTCTACAAATTTAGACCATTTCTGCCCATCTCATTTTCTTGTTGAGAACCAAAATTTCCCTATTAGCAAGAAGGGCGCTTGGTGGCCTGGAGTGAAGTTTCTTTCTCTTAAATTTCTAACTATCCATATTTCTAAACGTCAGATGAAATGAGCTTCTTTCAAAATTATACAAGGATTTATCGTTTTCTTACCCGTTAATGTCAGTCTCAAACAACATAGGTTGCAGGGCTAAGCACATAAGTAAAGAATACTTCAAATGATTTTGTTTACTGCAGTGAGCCATGACAAGATCTTCGATGACATGATATATATAAAACTTATGAATGGCAGCTCTTTGATATGACCTACAGTTGCCCACATTTGATGATAACCTTCAAATATCAAAAGACGAATTGTCAACCAACTCGGCTGATGAACTGTGACATTATCTTCACTTCATCTGGTGATATTTATTATTTACGATAGCTTTTATTGATTGCCTTTGTTCCAACTTTTTTCCGATTTGTAGGAGTACTTAACGAACCCAGTTCAAGTAAAGGTGGGAGAAGTAAGTTGCCCAACAGCAAATGTATCTCAAGTTTTGCAGATGATAGCAGAGGGTGAGAAGGTAAGCTTTAATCCTACTCTTCTGACATACTCTTAGATGTCTTAACTTGAAAGCTTTAAAATTACCTTGTATTGAGCGTGGGAAATTTTAGGTAACTTCATATTATTGATTTCTGTTACTGTGCTGTCTGGAAAGAGAGAGATGTGAGTGCATAGAATGGATAGGTATTTGTTTTTCTGGAAGTGGGTAGGGCTTTAAGGATCCCCAAATCTTTAGACTAATAAAAATGATGAAGAACTAGATGCAGTCACTAATTCTTTCCTTCATTACCAAGTAAATTATCAATAAATGAAGATTTTCTTTATATCCTCAACAAACAATCTTGAGTAGTGTAGAATGGATATTTACTACTTTTTGTACTTTCTTTGATTCCGAAAAATGTTTTAAAGAATAACCTTTATAATTTATAACATGCTGGCTATCCTTTTTATGCTTCTTCTAAGTTCAAATTTCTAAATTCTTATCCTTGCGGAACCCTCATCAGAAACACCCTTGCTAGCATTCTGGTCTTCCTAATGTCTTGCATTATCATGCCAATCTCTATCTAGCAGGAATCGAAAAATGGTGCAGACATTTTCTTTGGGGTCGGACACTCAAGCTAAAAATTACCACTGGGTTCAATGGAAGGAGATTTGTAAGCCTAGAAATGAAGAGGGTTTAGGGATTAGGAGACTTCATAAGGCTCTTTTGTCAAAATGGTTGTGGAGGTTTGGTGGAGAACAACATACTATAGCAGTCATTCTAGAGATATGGTTTAGACTCGAGTGGTTGGTACACCATACAAGTGCTCACTCCCCATGGTTGCTCTTGGTGGAGAGGCATTGAGTCCTAAAAGCAACTTCAGCATCACCCCTCTATCCAGGTTGGGAATGACCTCAAAGTTAGATTCTGGGTGGATGTGTGGTGTGTCTAGCTTCCTCTAAAGGTGTTATTTAACCCAATCTATAACATTTCTCTTTCTAAAGAGGCTCAACATTATGTGGGATCTTCCAATAGCTTACCCAAATGGAATCTCAACTGAGAAGAGCTATCAAGATGAAGAGCTACGTCATCTTCTCAAGCTTGTGGATTTTGTTGTAGCTTGTTACTTTTTCTTCTGAAGAGGATCAGTGGATGGGGGACAACAAATCAGTGCGTATTTCAGTTTGTGATTCTCATTTGAAGCTCCAATCCTTAGCTCTTCCAAAAGCCAATGTTGCTCTATTCCCTCTCCTTTTGGACATGAGATTTTTGGAAGGAGGTTCTCCTAGAGTGGATTTTTTTCTTTTCGGCTCCGTGTCAAGAAAAATTCCTCACAGTCGATAGTTTGGCTAGGAGAGGGCTGATTATCACTATAGATGCATCCTTCGTAAACAACACTTGGAATCGATTGAGCACATTTTCTTCTCGTGCCTTTTCTCTACTCAGTTTTCGTCATCTATTGACAATGAAGCCAACACCAACCACCCCCTACCAATCTTTTTACTTGGATTTCTGAATGGAACAATGGTGGTTTCTCAGTCGAGGGTACCTAGTTATGTGATAGAGTTCTCTTTGCCACTTTGTGAATTCTTTGGAAGGAGAGAAACTTGCGAATTTTCAGAGGGTTAAGAGAGATATCTCAGATTGGTGCTTAGTGTCGATGTGGATGGGGCGTTACTTGGGGATTGCTCGATTTGGTGAGTGTCAAATCTGTGGTGTGGATGGGGCGTTACTTCGGGATTGCTCACTGATGTTCCTTTTCATGAGTGTATGACATCTTTCTTTTGTAATAAGTTTTTTCTCTTTAGCTGATTTTATGTATTGTGTTTTGCTTTTTCTTCTTGCTCCTTTTTGGGGTCCTCTCGGTTCCCTTATTGGCAGCTGTATCATCTCTTTTTATTTTTATTTTTAATTTATCCTAGCCTGTGTTTTATTGATAAAAAAATATCTAAATTCTTTCCCATCTTTCCTAAAAGAAGTTATGTAACAAATTGATGCATTTGTACAAATATCTCACTTATAAGAGCACCATCTATTTTAGTGGTTGATGTTGTAGTTCTCCTTGAGCTGTGCTGAGCGTTACATGGCCTTCATCATGTTTTGGTTTATTGCCCAGTCGACTTGAAAGCAAACCTACACCATTGTTAGATTCATAATAATCCGATTGAGGTATTCCTAGCAATGGTTTTTCCATTATTTCTTTTCTACCGAAAGGATAAAATCTTTAATTTATCTATCTAGATGTCTCTTATCAGTTTAAATCCCATGTACAAAGCACACGCCCATCCTTTATACATACTATGAAACAACTACTCAAATTTGTGATGAGATAGAATTTATTGATAGAAATCCAAATACAAGGCTGTAATTACTAGTAGGATAAATAAATGACAGATACATGATATTGTTAGATCCAATTTATAATTAAGTCTAATATCTTCCTACGCCCCAAAGAAGACCCCAAGGCGTCAAACAAATTTTCTTCCTACTGAGGCCATGTTTTAAAATAATTTATCATGTTGAGGGACCACAGAAGTTTCCTGCTTCGCTAATCCAAGCCTTTCATTCCAAAACATACAAAATCTGGAGCCAATTTTAGATATTGTACCATAAAAATGCAAGACAGTAGTTCACTTCCACCTTGTGCATATACCAAATCATAGGTTGATCTCTGGCGTAAAGGATGGCACGAACACACAATTTTCATGTGAACAACATACAAGAGAACTGGAAAGCAAGAGAAGAGACAAGTATTGTTGCAAACAAGAGACTGGAGGACTTTTAAGTGAAAGAAAACCTTCGCAAGACATTGTTTACAAGGGTGGGGCTTCATTTGTAATTTTTTAAGAGAAAGAAAACCTTATCCCTTCTTCATTCTCTTGAAACCCAATCCAAACCCTTCCATGTTTCACAATTGTGAGTTCTCACTGCTTAAGATTTCGTTTCCAACACCCTCCTTTTGGTGTGCTCAGCTAAAAAAGCATGGAGATTGTAAATGGAGGGACATCACTTGCATACCCTTCTTGAACCTTGCCAACTTTTTGGGTTGGAGGTTTTTCTACTCATTATCTTCGTCTTCCATGGGACCTCTAGCCGGTCCAAGGTGTTTATCTTTTGTTTTCCTTTCCCAGTCCATTGTATTTATTTATTCCTAATACAAGTGTATATGTTAATTATTGAAAAATATTTTTTACTTCTGTATGCAACTATTTCCGTAGATGCTCAAGGTTTATAATGTGCTTGCAGATTGATCGCCTTCTAGCATTGCCTAGTGGAGGAAGCATCTCAAGCTGAAAAATCAGGCCATCACTTTCCCTTAACAATTGTTTTTGTCGAAAGGAAGGTATTGCAACTTTTAATGTGCATCCAAACCCATATGCATGTGTTTTATTTATTATTTTCTCAATAGATACTATTATTAGGACTTGCAAAATTATTGAACCTCTTTTGTGGCGGTCCTTGTTTTCACAATGTTTGATGGACCTTCGGGGTTTTTTTTTTTTTTTTTTTTTTTTAAAGCATATTTATGCTATCTTTGCTAATGAAAATGTATATATAAGCATATGTTGGAGTTAATACAACATAGATCACTTCCAACAATCTAGCCCAATTTCATGTTTGTATGTATCACAGTAAGAGGTTATTGAGATTTCATACCATTCCGTTATAATACTAATTGCAGACTATATTGATGGGGTGAAATTAAAAAAATTACCAAACTTTTTTGTATGGATGATTAGATCATCCCCACAAAAAATTCGTGTGTTTTAATTTAATATTTTAAGTGGGTATCAAAATTTAAGGCTAAATTCTAAGGCAAAAACTTAGGCCCCGTATCCTTTGTCTGTGTTGCATGAAGAGTCGTGTAAAACTTTGATGTCTTCTCAATCTCTCATTATGTTAGGATAAATGTGAATATCTATATTTAAATGTTTTTGTCCGTTAGTTGAATGTAACTTTCATTAAAAAAATATTTTATTTGTGCATAAACCTTATAAAAATTGCAACAATTGTTCCACATTCACTGAGATGACCACTTTCTCCAACTATGTATCTGATTTTTGGGTGTTGCATATATCAGATATCATATCTGAGTCTGAGTGTGACGACTTACCTGTATCCAGTCACCATTGACTCTTCAAAGTATGATGTGGTATTTCAATAAAAACTGTTGCCTGAAGCTTCAGCAGATGATTAACCGAAGAGCAATTTTACACAATCTTGATAAACAATCAATGTTTTTCAATGTGGAAACCCTAAAAGAATACAATGAAAACCTGATCAAAATTTGGACTCATTAGTTTCAATTTGAAAACTACGATAATAGGTAATTCTGGGCAGCCAAGATTATAATGGACTAAACATGGTTTCCTAAAACGAACAAAGAAGATAAATAAATTAAATGAGAGACGTTGCTATTAGGATGGATGCTTATTGATTTTCGATCTTTATCTTTGCAACTTTATTGTGTCAATTATATCGTCACTGAATGAAAAAATGGTCCAGACAAGGTGTGATGAAGTAGCAGAGGCTTTGGTTGCACAAGGTTTACATGCGGTAGCTCTTCATGGTGGTCGTAGCCCAAAATGAAAGAGAGGCAGCGCTTCGGGATTTTAGAAATGGCTCTACAATATTTTGGTATGACTTCATCATCAACTGAAATAATGTGGTTGCAGTTCTTTTTGTGCTTGTGACATTAGGATGAAGACCTGTTGATTTATTGTCATGAACATTTTCTCGCAGGTTGCTACTGATGTTGCATCTCGTGGTCTAGATGTTACAGGTGTTACTCATGTTGTTAATCTTGATCTACCAAAGGTATGTTTGTCTGCAATTTTTTTCCTTTTTAGCTCACTAGAGCGCATTGATCGGACACCTTTAGTGGGATTGGACAAGTGACAGACCTATATCAACTCGTTGTTAGTTGTCATTGCCCCCGGTATTTTAACTTGATATCGACTTTTATAAGCACTACGGTTGAAGATATCAACCTTGAAAAACAAGAGAAAAATGTGAATTGGTAGCAAAACTGAAAATAACTTGCTAGATTTCCTGCCCTATCATATTGCACTGGTTATATATGAATTATTCCCAACAATAAGGGGGGATCTCTTTGTTCTTACTTGTTGACATTAAGTGTTGATCAAATATTTGGAAACTAGAAGTTCTAGAGCCCTTGAGTGAAACTTCCTAATGTTAAAATTTTTAGTTTAAGTGAAATTTGTAGGTACATTTTTTAAAATATAGGCAATCACGAAGTCAAAATTAGTTGGCATTGATGGATAAGAAATACCCCTGATAGTATTGGACCTGTTGCCACATCCCCCGCTCCAAACTCTCTTTACGTGTCATTCTTTATGATATACTGGCATTTTAATGATACTCCATGCATGAACTTCAGCTTGATTTCTTGTTTTGTAGACCATGGGTAGGATTATGTGCATCGGATTGGCAGGACATGGTCGTGCAGGATCTACAGGCCAAGCACTTCATTTTATACGGATCGTGACATGGTGTTATTATGTTCTATCCTTATCTGTTTGATCCTGTAATGCATTTCTTTACGTTTAACACTGACATATTTTTCTTGTTGCTATGTCTGCATGTCATAGTTTCTTGTGGCACAAATAAGAAAAGCAATTGCTGATGTAGAATCTGGAAATTACTGTGGCATTTGCAACTGGAAAGGTATAAATATTAAAGTGTTCTTTTCTCCTGCTTGAAGAGTGAATCAGTTCCTTTTGTGAATTCGCGATTTGCATTTACAGGCTTGAAGTTCATAATTTGTCAAATTAGAAAATCTTGAGATAGAAAATGACCGTTATGACTGTCAGGTTGCAAGGAAGAAGGAGAGAGAAGCAGCAGCTGCACTGAGAGACACAACTAATGGGATATCTAAGCTCTCCATGGTGGTCCCTACATCAATAAGTATCGAGGATAAGTACAGATACATGCTTGCAACATCAAAATGCAAAGAAAGAGGGTGCTGCGGATGATGCTTGGGATGACTGAAAGATAATGGTCCTTTAGTTCACTAATGCTTCGAAATGATTAAGATGGATCATAATGGATCCTCGGGACGAGTACAATAGGTAATGGCTTAAAATGTATGTTATCCCATGTTTTTTTTTTTTTTTTTTCCAGCCGAGTGTTCATATTTTTCATCTATCATCTCTATCAATTTCTTAGAGATGAGAAAGTTCTATTTCTATCTTGTTAAAGATCAGAATATTCATTTATAGGTATGACTTCCCATCTCTGATCGAAGGGGGACAACATGTTGAAGATGAAAAAAGAAAATTCTTGTAAGTTCATTTTAAATATTTATTTGGTTAGCTTGATGAGCCCTTGTAACAAAAGGATTAGTTTTACAAGTTGCTTATAGTGGATTCTTGTTGTTACTAATGCAAGTGATTAGAGTATGCCCCTTTTCTTGGAAATGTTTGAATGGAGTGCTCTCCCTTAGAAGAAGTAGAATCTTCTAAGCTCGGACTCTGCATGACGTCCACATGATCATTCATTAGGTGGACTATTTCATTTCATATCAATTAGCTTGCTGTTAGACAATTGCCTCCACATGATCATTCATTAGGTGGACTATTTCATTTCATATCAATTAGCTTGCTGTTAGACAATTGCCTCCTGCCGTCAATTGTGCCAGTATGCTTTGAAATTTGCATATTGCAACTCTGTACATTTTCCTTGTCTGAAACAATCCTCTAGATTGCGTTGTAATGGGAGTCAATCACTCTTGGACTAATAACAGTTGCAACTAATTCATTCTTTGTTTACTCGAGTCAGAGTTTTATAATAGAGTTTTAGATGTGGTTGTAGTATGTAAGTTGTTTTTCCTCGGAGTTTGCAAGGGAATGTCTTGAAAAGTCTTGAATGTAATCCTTCATTCCTTCTAATAAGCCACTTTTCTAAAAGCTTCTAATCAGAATTTAATACGACCAATAGTAGCGTAGCAATGTCAATTCATGATCATCTGGCTCTGAAAGGGCCACTTGGTTTTCAAGTTCTAGCACCTCGAATTCTAGATTTCTGATTCGCACGAGTCACTGTTGACTATTTCTTGTTTAGCAAAAGTTCAGTTCGTAGGTCAATGCCTCAGTAGCAGGGCATTGCAGATCCAATGGACCCATTACCTAACGGGAGTTGAGTAGTAATATCAAGTAGACTAATCATGACTAGTTCGAATCATATTTTCACTGTACATTGTTGAACACCAGCCGTAATCATATTTTGTATTTGTTGTTTGACATTGATTTTGACCTGATCAGAAATTAAAATAAGCTCAATGGTTCAAATATGGCCATCTGATTTGGTTGGTTGATAAACGAGCTGGTCATATTTTCTAAGCTAATACGATAAGATAATCGTCATAATCTTTGGATTCAAAGCTCTGCAATTTTTTTTGATTTGAACTGGTGGTTATAATAACTCGTGAAGATTAGTGTAAAAGCAAATGTTTGCTGAACTATAGGAGGTTGAGACTTCAGTCTGCTTCATATTCACAAATCATATCCATAGGTCCAAGTTTTGGCAAACATAAAATGAAATCAAGCTTTGAAACAGTTTGTGATTATTTGATAGTAAAAGGGGGAAAATAGGTAAAGGAGTTAACTTGCATTGGGTCCTAAGTTTGTCTAGCTTTGAGTTTGCGTTTCAAAATTATGTTGATCGTTAACTCTCCATAAGATCTAAATGTAAAGCTTGGTATAAATTGTGCGAATTTATCTATCAAAGTAGAATGGAGAGTTAACCGTTAATATGGTCTTGAATTGTTCTTTTACTGGGGGAGGCAAGCAATTAAAAAGGGCATAATGAGTGAGGAGAATTGCATATATCTTCTCAATAACTGCATGAAGTAGTTCTTGCCCACTGATATTGTCGATGGTACGGACCGTATACTTGATTAAAATTGCCATTTAAAAAAAAATGAAGATTTTTAACTCATTTCGACCAAAATTCTAAAGAGTCAGGCCAGATTCGTGTCAGGGGAGGCTCCCCTTGCACGTTTTAGGATATAGATTTTCTTAAGATCTTCTCAAGAACTCTTCTCTCTCCTAAAAATATGAAAGGGAGCCTCACCTGGCACGAATCTGGTGCTAGGGGTCAGGCTCTCTAGATAAGCCCCATTTCGACCTAACAGATGTCAATTTTTTTGGATAAAAATACAAAATAAATTAAATACATAAATGGATTGATTTGTCCAAGTCAAATTGGCAATTTTGGAGCTAACCAAAACACATTATTAACTTATGACTGAGTTGATATTTCTGAACAAATTAGTCAAAGAAGTCGCAAGAAAATTCTTCCATTAGAAGAAGTTCCTACCTATCCTTGCAAAGAAAATTCTTCAAACTTGAAAACACATTTTCAATGGGTAAGGTCTTCTCATAGACTTGTGTATTTTTGAACAAGAAAAAGCACACAAAGTGAAGGAGAAGGAGCAAAAATGTGAAGGAAGGAAGACCAATGACTTAGTCTACACCCCACACAGTATTCAAACTTCTTCTTCTTCTTCTTCTTTTTGCCGCGTAAAAACAAACACAAATTACTTTGAATGAATGAGTATTTTCTCCTCTCTACAAAAATATAAACTTCCATGATCTCACTTTACCATTCTTGTGCATTCAAGTTTTTTTTTTTGCTTAACTTGGCAAAATAACTCAAAGTTAAGCATTAATACCCTATGGAGGAAGCATTGTGTCTAATCTTGCAAGGATGCAAATTAGAACTCCAGGCTTCCTCATTTGTCGATACGATCGTGTGCTGAGTTAATGAAGGTGTATAAGAGTGCAATGGATCGTATAAGTTCACTTGGGTTGTCATCTTCGTTTTCACATCAAGTGAACTTACTTGAATCTTCAGATCATCATTTGCTACGAACATCTGAACTTGATGCCGCTGTGCAAGAATGCTGCTGGGCTAGTAATCAGCACACACATACCAAGGATCTTCTGCAAGCTCAATTCTCTGTTGACGAGAACATGGTTGAGCATAAAAATGCTGCAACCGAGTATGAAGGCGATGTTGAGGGTCTTCACTTAATATAAGAATGTTGGAGGACCGGAGATCGGGTAAGAGCCCAGTGGTGCATAGGTCACGAAAAAGGTGAATAACTGAACTTCAAAAATTCATTCTTCATTACAAGTTTATTTATCAAACAAAATTAAAGAACAAAATTATGTTTTCAGCCATTTTCACATCAAATAATGAAACATTCCTCAGCTTATATTATTGCTATAAGTACTGCAAAGAGTCCAACCTGATTGCAAACTGTTCAATAGCTATGTAACAAATAGAGCAATGACAATGATTTCTCTTATAACATACAATTTCTTTTCAAATATATACTTTTCCAACATTGTTATATCAAAATTTTAACCAACCTCTATGTTTACTTATTATGTAAATCAGGAAAGATTGCGTCGACAAGAGAACTGTAATGGCAGCTGCACCTACTGTAGGTAATACAGAGATTCCACCTGATGATGGATATACTTGGAGAAAATATGGCCAGAAGAGATTCTGGGATACTTATCCTAGGTAAACTACTCTTTCATTTGCCGTAGTTATTGAATCCTAATAAATTCCTCTGAGGTGCAATATACCCGTTTGTACACGAGGTAAGACAACTCATTCATTCGTGTAATCATGTATTTGGACAAAATTTTAGATTCCCATAAGATATAAGTCACCACCCACTACAAACTTATCTTTGAATTCCTAATTAACATGAACTAAATATGTTACAATACTTGATATTTGTTTCATTGCTATTCATCAGGGGCTATTATAGGTGCACTCACAAGAGCTTCTACGGGTGCGAAGCGAAGAAGCAAGTCCAGAGGTTAGACAATGATCCGACTACATTTGAGGTCACATATTATGGCTGCCACACTTGCCACATATCACCAACAGCTCCGTCCGGCATCCCCGGAACTGAAAGTATTATTCAAGAAGCACCACCCAGTACTGATCCATCAATTCAAATCTCATTAAGTACATGGTTATCATGGAGGCCATGAACAATACTAGAGGTGCTGGAGGACCATCCAACGCAACTCGCAATGCAGAGTTTCCAGTATTGGATCTTGCTGATGCCATGTTCAACAATTCTGGGCAGCAACAATAGCATCGATTCAATCTTCCATTCTTCCATGCAAGACAAATAGATCTTAAAAACCCTAACTCAAGATGAACCAATTAGCACTCAGCTGCTATTAGGAGACAACTTCATTTTCTGAAAGAAAAAAAAAAAGTTTTGACATTTTTATTTTTTAGCCTGTAATGATATTAGCCATTGGCTTTTTTGTAGTATCAATAAGGTGAAAAAGGTTAACAATCTTATTGTATTTTTAAGCGTTTAAGGAGTAATATTTGTATTGGTCATGAAGAGATGATTCTTGAATTGAACACTTGGTACTAAAATAATGCAAATTTTGGCATTAAATTGCTATATATAATTGATGCTCGTATAGAAAATTTTGATGTGTCATCAGTCTAGAGAGTCAGGCAAGCATGTCAGGGAGCTTCAATATCCTCTATTATTCTAGAGATTCTCATAATCTATCAATCGAACACAAACACACACAGAAAGCCCCTGATGTGACGCTAGCGCTAGAGGCCTGGTTCTCTAGAATGTTTGGTGTTGCATTTATGGGTAGAAGATAGTTCTTGGAGCTGGCTCAAAAGATGTCACTGAGCATACAACGCATAAGATATATCGTGATTGAGAAATATTAATTTTTTAATTTTATTAATAAATTAATTTAACTATAATTAGATGATCAAAATACTCTAGTGTCAAGATTACAAGACTTTGTGACCCTTGTTCCCACATGGTCAGCAAATTCGGACCAAGGCTGAAAAGACAATATGAAATTGGAGATCTGCCTGCAACCATTCACACTGGGATAAGATTTGCTCACTTGTCTAAAGAAATTATTGATGAGAGAAGCTTAATTATATATTAGAATATTCAAAGTATATATATATTAGAATTTATAATTTAGAGTAGTAGAATATTGTTGACTGGAACAATTCAAAAGAATTAGAGAAAAAAGATGGTTAGGATTAAAAGTTGGTAAATGTATTAAATTTGATGGTTGACATTCATTTTTCATAATGACATTTTTGTAAATATAAATATGTAGAAGTACAAAAAATAATGAAAACTTGAAATTTTTTGTGGAATACATGTGGCAGAGAGAAGAAAAATTTCTGTTTTGCTTTTTAGCAAAATGAAAATTATCATAACTATCTACATCGTTATCGGATTTTGGTAAAGTTAATATCGTTGAAATGCATTTTTTAAGATTTTTCCAACAAAATCAATGATCAACACGAGCGCTAAAATTTAAAAATATATATTTTATAATTAAAAAACATATACAGTATTTCACGTTTTTTATATTTTGCAAAGCAATGAGACGGGCCGATTACCAGAAAAAATGAGTCGGCCATCTTAATGCACATTTAAACAAAAACTCTAAACTTCATATTTTGTGAATTCAAAGATTTGGGGAGAATTCATTGTCGGCGTTTAAATTTTTTTTTCCCAACTGAGACTGAGTCTAACTCTAAAATTATAATATATATATATATATATATCTAGTGTAATACCCGTGCCGTTGGCACTATTGCAGGTTACATCCTACCTTCACGGCTATGTCGAATACTCACATTTGGGGTTTTGTTTCGATTTTTAAAACACTTGCATAATTGTTTATTACAACAGTTATGATGAATTAATTTTGTAAAGTTAATACTCTTGAATGGTAAAACAATGTTAATAAAAACTGATCAACGCAACCAATGTGCTAAGAATTTAATCTCCATCAAATGTCAGCTTAACTAAAAATAAGGAAAGAATTCAATATTAAAAAAATCTCATGTTTGTCCAAGTGAGTTTTGACTGAAATTGATGCCTGATTTAGTAAAGCAGC
>QNQO01003928.1:0-39745 GCA_003290165.1 Berberis thunbergii | reverse complement strand
ACCATCACACCAATAGGTAGTTCCTCAGCGAGGCAAAGGTGTGATGCAAGAAAACACAGTCCAAAGAATTTAGTTCCTCCACGAGGCAATCATATCATCATCCTAAGATGTAAATATGCATTAACCTGTACTTACCCTATAGGAGTTGACTATGGCAAGTCTAACCTGCAGAAATATTAGTGGACTTGCCATCCTGCATAAAAGGATTAGAAACAATGCAACGTCATTTATTCTTTTTATTTGAATTAGGTTCATCTTTTTAACGGATTGATCACTTAGACGATACCACATTCGCACCACCTCCGTGCCGAACATACATGCCCGTATGCCTCTCTCATATAAAGGAGGACTACTCCGTCATCCATGCCTAAGTGGGGACATCACATACAGGCATGCATCGCGGATACCCCTAACTATATGAGTACCAAAAGCCACCCTTGGGCTATCAATGCGCATAAACTCACGTCACATTTTTGACGGATAAATATCAAAGCCTATTTTAGGCATACAAACTCACCACATTTCCGCAAGACTAACCCGAAGGTTATTTTAGTTTCTCTAGTAAGAAATGGGTGCCCCAACTCCGCAAGACGACCCGCAGGTCATTTAGTTTCTCTAGTAAGAGAGGGGAAAATCATAAACAAAGAGATGTGGTAGTTCTAAGTGATACAAGCCCAAGTGGTTTATAATTTCAGAAATCAAGGCTTACCATTATCAATTATTTTCATAATTCAAAATTCTTCCACAATGACATTTTGTCATGCATCAATCGATTCACAATCGTATCCACCCACATTTTTGGGGAAAACATAGCATATTCATAAATCATGCTTTATAATAACACGGTGATCAAGTGACATCTTGTCATTAACAATGAAATTCATTCCCTTCCTTTAGGAGAACATAACCATTTCAAGATACATACATTCAGATAAACACCATTAATCTTAAATGGTCCTACTTCAATATATTTAAAACAAAATAAACCATAGTGCACAATCAAACACTACTTCACATAGTGCTCACCATATGAATGGGATTTTAGGGATAACACATACATCCTAGTTTGACACAAAGTATCTCAGATGCTGAATCCAACAAAGCCACTACATGCATTCTCCGAAAAGACAATTTCAATACAAACATGAAAGTGCGTGACAATCATTGGTGAACACTAGCTTATACCAAAGCAACCGTCCAAATCCCAGTACAGCACACATAACTTAAGTTGTTTGAAAACATCCACAAATTTCTAGTTAACACCAAATAACTCAAGCTTAAATGCTATATAGCTGCTTCAAGAGCTTCCACACACTTTCATCGGTGACCCAAGTTATCCCACTATCATCACTATTATCACCAAAGTCATTGTTCTAACTAACTACAAACATCACCACTTCTGATATTTGTACTAAGACCACCACTCCCACCATTGATAAACAACACACAAATAACACCATCATCAAAGTCACCAATACATTGCATTGCAGAAATTTCACAGTCCAGCCACATCTACATCCAACCCGACGGATGGTCACTATCATTTCATCCAATCCATACAGTGGGATCCACTCCACTCATCCAATTTCATCTCATTCTCTTTCGGTGATTTGATTAAGATGTACACTACTAAATATAATTCCATCATCAAATTCATATGTAACATAGTATGTGCATGCATGTTCCCTTGCATTATACCAAGATGTTGGGATGTGGGGTCACTCACAGCCACAAAATCACCCCTAAATATCTCTCCCCATATGCTGAACTAAGCAAGATCAACACATGTATTCCCCAATGAATCAGTTTAAGTCATGACCCTACATGCAAATTGATTCTAACTTACACTCAAATGAGACCCTTAACAAATCTATTAAACACTCAATGTATGTTTGCACATCAGAACAATAACACAACTCCAACCCATAATATTCTATACACCTATTCATGTGAGATGCTAGAACCTTTTCAAAACCACAAATTCAAGCCATAATTAGAAATAAAATTGAAAATCCATATATATGTGGAGTCAGCAAACACCTAGCATCATATGAAGGGATGAGTCCTTGATTTCCAGGCTGATTCCTGCAGATTCTTAATAAGCTGCACCAAAACATCTCACATATAAGGTAGCAACCCATTGCTCATAATGAACTTCTGATCCTTTCACTTATAAGGTAGCAACCCCTCTAACAGCCCTTGACCACACTCTGGATCAACCCGGAATCAACTCCGATTCAGACCCTGAATCAACTCCGATTCAGTCCCTGTAACAACTCTGCAATTCAGTTGTAATTACCACTCTAAAATCAATTGAAACAATCCCCAAACTCAGCTGAGACAACCCTTTGATATCATTTAAACAACCCCCAAAATAGGCACTAAAATCAGTTAAAACAACACTCTAAACAGTCCCTAAACACAGCTGGAAAATAGCCTAGTTTCAGCCTGCAAAAGAGTTCCAAATTAGAATGTTGAAATCCTCACGATAGACCAAATATGTCCTGATTTCAGTTTTCAAATACAACCCTATTAGGCAACCAGAAAACAACAGAGTATGAAGGAAAACAAAAACACTTTCAGTCAGAAACAAAATAGAGCACTGAATTAGAGACAAAACACCTAAACAAGTTTAAGCTGCAAATTTCATGAAATTAAACCAATGAATCAAACATGGAGAAATTCGCAGAAAATAAATACGATCAAAACAATCAAGAGAATAAATACGATCTATCACGCACATGAAATTCGCAGCAGCTCAGCTTCCACAGAAAATCATGTATTCGATTAAGAGAAGAGAGTAGGTATAGAAGAAGAAAACTCACAGAAATTGCAAATCGCAAAGGATTGCGCAGCCAACGCTATCGTCCCATCATCCTGCCGCCTGTGATTGCTGTAGTGGAAAAACTCGACAACAAACTACCGAATTGCAATTCAAACTAAGTTCAAGCAGATCTTATCGTAAAGCTGGATCCAATGCATAAATCAAACAGTTTTCCGTCAATTACGAGTGTCAACTTGGATCCAGAATCAGATCGCATACAGCCTTGTGCTTCCTACAACTGCTGAAAGAACAGCTATTGCAGTCACAGGCCACCTCATAAATAACAACTTCAAACCCATCCAACAACTTTCATTAATACTAACACCATTTTAATTTCATCCCAGCAACACCAACATTCCATAATGCCTCCTGTTCCACAATCACATCCACATCAACTTTCAGTCAGTCAACCCATTGTTCCACCCCAAATGAATCCAATACCAAAATTCAGTGCTTCACCATCACTTCCCTCGATCACCAACAACTCAGGCATGAATGCCTCTTCTCACTTTTGATATCCAAATTGATATCAACATGCTCATCTACCCTAGCTTTCATCATCGCCCTATGGGATTCTAATTCCAAGATACTTGCGTTGTCTACAGCAGTAGCATTCAAATCCATATTGACACAGTTGCTCTCTACAACAGGTTTGGCCTCCTTCCCTTTGTTTCGATCTCTTGCTCATTCATGTTGTTCAACACCTTTGAGACCATAGCTGTTCTGTTAGATGTCAAAGTTCCTAATATGATGGCAATCTGTGAGCAAGATCCTTGCAACCTTCAATAGATAGATTACATGAAGACATCCAGAGGAACCTCATATTGTAATAATGATGCATGCCAGAGAGCAGTGCTGCGTCCCCGAATGGGCTGTCTCTGATCTCAAGCTTCTGCAATTTGGGGGCACCCTTCAAGAACATATCTCAACCCCATATCACTATCCCCTGCAAATGCAACAGATAAGGTCCTAACCGACTTCCCATATTCCCCAATGTAACTAAAGGCCCTGTCTGGGAGCAAACATCGCCAATCAAAACCCCCTCATCGCAATCTCGCAACCACATTCTTATCTGGCATCCTACCAAATAGATCTTTCGCCTCTTGAATCAAACCATTTTGAGCATACCCCAAAATCATCGTTGTCCATGACACAATATCCTTAAGTTTGAGGTTTTCAAACACATTGTAAGAACAAGTAATATTCCCACTTCTGGAGTACATAGGAATCAAGGCATTAGCTAGTGAGTCTTTCGACTCAAATCCCAGCAATATCGCAAGAGTATGAACTTGCATAATCTCCACCCTACTCTCACATGCAGAAACAACACTAGTGATCGTAGTCTCATTAGGCCTATCACCTCAGTTTCTGCGGTTCCACAAACCAGGCTCCATTTCCGTTTT
This sequence comes from Berberis thunbergii, assembly GCA_003290165.1. Classification (NCBI taxonomy): domain Eukaryota; kingdom Viridiplantae; phylum Streptophyta; class Magnoliopsida; order Ranunculales; family Berberidaceae; genus Berberis; species Berberis thunbergii. The sequence continues at coordinate 35,518 of QNQO01003928.1, read as the reverse complement.
CTGCAGCTATCCCACTAACACGCTCAGCCTTCTGGCATCGACAACTGAAGGAACGAAATTGATTAACATTTTTATCAGAGACTCCTCTTACCATTCGATTTCCACCACCATTTTCAGCGCCGCCATCGTGAAGAAAACACAAGGAATAGATGAAGGAAGAAGGAGAAAAGAAGAAGGAGAAAGAAAAGAGAAGGGGGTTTTCTCTTTATAGGGTGGGTGGCTATTCGCCCCCACTAAAATTCTGAGAGCACCCGCCTTCTAAACTCACCAAATAAAACTCTAATTTCGAAATTCACATCAATTAAATATAACCACATTTTATTTAATTAAAAATAAAATAAATTATCTTTATGAAATTTAGGGGTGTTACACTCAACCTTTTTGTCAAGTCCCTTCATCCACAACTTGGATTGTAATGATGTAACTTTAGCCGACTTGTTGAACACATTTTTTTCATAGAACTACAACTTAATTATCATTATTCCAAGTAAAACTCAGAATAAACACTCAAATCATGCATAAATATATGGCAAAAGAAAAGAATATTATCATAACACTCAAATCATGAATAAACACTCAATCATTCACTTGGGTTTCCTCCCTCCCCTCCTAATTCATTCAGATAAGGATCTCTGTTGTTCCTGTGAATTCACTCAACCTACAATGAATCCCTCCCCTCCCCTCCTAATTCATTAAGATAAGGATCTCTGCTGTTCCTATGAATTCACTCAACCTACAATGAAAACCGTCCACTCCTTTTTCTGCCAAATATGTTTTTTCAACCAGGAAGAAAACCAATATAGACATGAATAACTTGGAATCTGAATCACAATATACACTTGTCTGTTTTCAACCATTTTCAGCATGAATCACAATATAGCATTCATAGACTTGCTCATTAACTCGACATGAATCACAATATGGACTTGTCTGTTTTCAACCGTTTTCAGCATGTAATTTATGCTATAATTTTGCAAATTGGAATTTATGCTATACTTGGAATCAATGTGAGACATACTTACTTGGATTTTTGGTGGCCAACAGGACCAGTGAAGACTCACCCTTCTTCCCTTCTTCCTCTCCCTGAAGCTCTTCTCTTCTTCCTCAGATGAGCTTTTCTTCAGATCCTCTTCCTCATCTTCCTTTCCTCAGATCGTCCTCTCCCTCAGATGAGTTGCTCCTGCTTTCCATCAGATGAGAGCTGTTCTTCAACCTTTTTTTTTTTTTTAGGTTTCGAATTTTCGATCTAGAGAATGAGGTTTCCTTCTAAAATCGATTAAGGCCCAGCACGTCTCTTCCTTTCCTCAGATCGTCCTCTCCCTCAGATGAGTCGTCCTCCTCTCCCTCAGTTGAGATATGTTATTCAACTTTTTTTTAAGGTTTCGAACAGATGATCGAGAGAATGAGGTTTCCTTCTAAAATCGATCAAGGCCCAGCACGTATCTTCCTTTCCTCAGATCGTCCTCTCCCTCAGATGAGTCGTCATCCTCTCCCTCAGTTGAGATCTGTTCTTCAACCCTTTTTTTTTTTTTTTTAGGTTTCGAACAGATGATCGAGAGAATGCCCTTTCCTTCTAAAATCGATCAAGGCCCAGCACGTGCCTGATACCATGCGTTGCACGTGCTGGCATCATCCGAGCATTAGGGCGGGCATTAGAGCGGGCACAATAGAATTTTCGAAAGGTATAAGAGGCTCGAGGGTCCCACTTATTATACCTTCATGTGTTGGAGCCTCATGTTCATGTATTACATGTGTTTAACATTAATAATTTGTAACATGTTATGATTTCTATCTTCAGAGAGTTTATAATTCAAAACCAAATTTGTTCTCGACGCTTCAGTTATTCATTTGCGTGGTCATCCAAGTAGTCATGTTTTTTATTTCATGGATTAGTACATGTTGCTCACTTGGCGGGGTGGAGCGCTCGTTATCCTTACTATTTTCTCTGCGAGGCCACCTCTATTGCTTTAGCCATAAGTTATGGCAGCTCCAGCCCGCACCCATATGGGCCAGCTCTGCGAGGTTAGATAAAGTGGGCTCAACGGTCAGCCCCCATTCGAATTACTTTAGGGAATATTTAATCTATGATTCATATCTAATCTTCATTTTAATCATTACCAAGTGTTCAATTCAATTTTTTTTTTCAGGTGAAATTTTGAAATAAATGCTACATTGTAGGAGTAGCATGTGCACTCTATTAATACGTTTTGACTTGTGTATCCATTTTTGGGATTGGTAAGAAAATTTTGAAGCCTTTGTAAATTGTTAATTATAGAGGATACCTATAACTACTTTAATTCACAATTACATCATCTTGCACTATCTAAAAAAACAATTTTCTAATTAACCTTGTGCTGATGTTCCATGGTAGCTTTCATACTACCTTAAGAAGGTACCATTTGTGGAGAGGCATATGATAATGGAAACAATCCATGTGAGCATTGCCTCAATGCTGAACAACAATGTCAGCAGCGATGTGCACTCTAGAGAATCCAAGCACAGTTCTTCATCACACTATAGGTCCTACTCATTCTCCTTATTTTTGAAGTCGTGCTTCTATTCACGCTCAAGTGCATTAAACCCAATTAATCCAACCATTCAAAATATTACATTTTATAATTAAAAAAATGCTTGTAAATTTTTAATTTTTTCGAAACAAGTTTATACTCAATGTTGTTTAAAAAAGTTGGAGTCCCAAGTGACTGTCGACTAAGGGGCCTTATCTTAAAAGGATAAAAATAAAATTATTATTTAATTTGTGTATATTTATGAAGATTATAATGTAAACCATTAAAATATTCAAAATTATTTTTTGTGACATTATCTAATTAAGTTGAAAAAACAGTTAACTGTAATATAAAAACATACAAAAAGGTAAAAATAAAATAAAAATACTTTTAATAGGGCCTTAGGAAAAGATATATAGTACGTATATTTGATTTCTGATTAATATCTAATAAATTTTGTTGCTACTAAGTGTTTAGTTTTCTTTTCCAGATGAAACTCTGAATAAATAAATAAATAAGTATATATGCTACATTGTGGGAGTAGCATGTGTACTAGTTTAGGCATTTTCTAGCGTGAGCCTAGTGTACAAGTCGGATCTCCATATTCATATGCTTTGACTTGCGTATCTATACTTGGATTGGTAATTAAATTCATTATATATGTTGAGATTTCCTACAGTTAATTAAATTCATAATTACATCATCTTGCACAACATGGAAAACAATTTTCTAGCTAATCCTATGATGGTTTTGAGGGTTGATTTCATACTACCTTAATAATGTCCCATTTGTGGATAGACATATGGATCATGACATCAATAATTTTACGACACCTTTGCCTCCATGCTGAACAAGAATGACAATCATTAATGGGCACTCTAGAGAATTAGATTCTCTGGAGGTTAGTTCTTCATCACACTTTTGGTCTTACTTATCTCATTTTTGGAGTCGTGCTTGTGCAGACACTCAAATACATTAAACCCAACCAATCCAACCATTCATGACATTTTATTAAACTATAAAAAAAACAAGTTTATACTCCATGTTGACCTAATAAAAGTTGGTGTCGTGAGTGATATTTGACTAAGGGGCCCTTATCTTAAAGGGATTGAAAGAAAAATGATTAGTTTTCCTTATATTTTGTATATATTTTTGAAGATTATAACGTAAAACATTAAATAGTCAAAATAATTTTTCTAACCTATCCTAACTCTATTGAAAAGAAAATTTAGTTTAAAAACAAACTAAAAGTAAAAATAATTTTTAATGGGGTTTATCTTAAATGGGCCCTAGGGAAAGATATGTATGTACATATTTAGATTCATAGTTCATTTTTACTCTTGAATTTTATTGTGCTTAAAAATTTTAGGACCAACGATTCTAGGGAGCCTTGTTTGGGGACCTCTTTTGTATCTCTTGGGGGTTTTTTTGATACTTCTACCTCTTTGTGGATGGTATTTGTGGTTGTGTTTTAAAGAAAGAAGAGATAAAAAGTGTAAAAAAACATAAAAGTATATGTTTTGATTTGCATATTCACATTTGGGATAGGTAATTTTTATAATCATTTGTAAATTCTGAAATATATATATATATATGTAAAGGACTCCTATAGTGACTTTAATTCATAATTACATTTTCTTTCACTTTACTAATGTGTTTTTCAAGGTTGCTTTCATACTACATTAAAAAGAAAGTCCCACTTGTGGAGGCATATGGATAATGGTCTCAACAAATTTTATAACACCTTCATCCATGTGACACCATTGCCTCTATGCCGAACAAAAATGTTAGCAATGTGCACCCTGGAGAATTGGATTCTCCGTAGCACAGTTCTTCGTCACACTCTTGGTCCTACATATCTCCTTATTTTCGGAGTCGTGCTTCTGCACACACTCAAGTGCATTAAACCCAATTAATCCAACCATTCAGACTTTGACATTTTTTTTCCAAACAAGTTTATACTCAATGTTGTCTTAAAAATAGTTGGAGTCCCAAGTGATTGTCGAATGAGGGGCCCTTATCTTGAAAGAATTAAAATAAAATTATTAGTTTTGTACATATTTATAAAAATTATAAAACATTAAATAGTCAAAGTTATTTTTGTGACATTATCTAATCAGTAATATAAAAGCATACTAAAAAGTAAAAAATACTTTTAATGGGGCCTTAGGCAAAGATATATATGTCGTATATTTTAATTGCTGATTAATATCTAATGAATTTTGTTGTTACTGTGTGTTCAATTTTATTTTTAGGTTGAACTCTAAAAATAAACAAGCATGCTACATTGTGGGAGTTGCATGTGTACTAGTTGTAGGCATTCTTTAGCACGAGGCTAGTGTATATTCATATGCTTTGAATTGCGTATCCACACTTGGGAATGATAAGAAAATTTTGAATAATTATAAAATTTTGACTATATAGGTAGAGGATTCCTATATCTAATTTAATTCATAACTCACTACAAAAAAACACAAAATTAGCAACGGCAATTAGCGACGGTTTTTTACAACCGTCGCTATTTAAACGGTTAGCGACGGCATAAAACCGTCACTAAAATTTCTGCTACGGTTTTAGATATATAAATTAATAAAACCGTCGCTGATCTTTTTGCGACAGGTTAAAACCGTCGCTAATACAAACCTTGGCGACGGTTTTTTCGCCGTAGTTAATGTTTGAAATTTTTTTTGCTAGCTACGGTCGAAAACCGTCGCTAAATTGATTTTTTTTTTTTTTAAATATAGCAAACACATTAGCGACGGCCTTCCAGCCGTAGCTAATTTTTTTGTGATTTTTTAAAAAAAAAATTATGAAAAACACCTTAGCGACGGCTCCAAAACCGTAGCTAATTTGAATATTAAAAAAAAATTTGCAAAAGAATTTAGCGACGGTTTTGGGACCGTAGCTAAAGTGACCTTTTTTTTAAAAAATAACAAACACATTAGGGACGGCCTTTCAGCCGTAGCTAATATTTCTGTGATTTTTAAAAAAAAAACCTATGAAAACACCTTAGCGACGGCTCCTAGACCGTAGCAAATGTGAATTTTATTATTTTGCGATTTTTTTAAAAAAAAAATATATGAAAACACCTTAGCGACGGCTTCTAGCCCGTAGCAAATGTGATTTTTTTTTTAAAAAATTTGCAAAAGAGTTTAGCGACGGTTTTGTGACCGTAAATTTTTAGGTAAGATCCTTCTTCTTATTTAGATGTCCTCGATCTTGTTATTCTTTTTCTTCAAAACTGTGTAAATTTTTTCCCTCTTTTTTAGCAAAGCAAAACATTAAAACCCACAAAGAATCCACAGTTTTCAACAACCCCATGAGGCCATTCTTGAAGGAATTTTAGTGTTTTGAAATGACATTCACTGATCAGGGGTTGGTCAGCTCCTGTTCTTTCCTCTTCGCGAGGTTTTGTCCCCAAATCAGTTTTATTTCTTCATTTACGTGTTGATTCAATTGTGTTTTGTTTTATAATAAATTGGATTTGAATTTTTATTTTCATTGTGTGTTTGACATCCTTATAGTGTGCTATTTGTTTGTTCATGGTGGGATTGTTCTATATGCCACTTATCTAGGTGGAAACAAGCAGATGATGGGTCTAATGTACTTACTAGTAAGAGACGTGGGGTAGCTGCTAAGACAATGTGGCATTTCCCACTTATTCCAAGGTTACAGAGGCTATTTATGTCATCTAAGACAGCATCAAGCATGCGTTGGCATGCAGACTCACGAGCACGGGATGATATCCTACGGCATCTTGCTGATTCTATGGCTTGGCGACATCTCGATAATCAATTTCCAGACTTTGCTGTTGATGGTCGAAATGGTTAGGATTGGCAAGTGATGGCTTTAACCCATTTTGAACTCTTAGTATTGCACACAGCACGTGGTCAGTTGTCTTAATTCCATATAATTTACCGCAATGGATGTGTATGAAGCAACCTTTCTTTATGATGTCTTTGCTTATTCCTGGACCTCGTGCTCCAGGCAATGATATTGATGTATATTTACAGCCATTGATTTATGAGTTGAAGGAATTATGGGATGTTGGGCGTCTAACATACGATGCATCAAGGCAATAAAATTTTGTGATGCGTGCAGCTATCTTATGGACAATTAATGACTTTCCTGCATATGCAAACTTGTCTGGGTGGAGCACAAAAGGCAAGTATGCATGCCCCACTTGCAATGTGGAGACAACACGTCATTATCTTAAAAACTCTCGAAAGTTTTGTTATATGGGTCATCGTCGTTTTCTAGATGAGACTCATAGATATAGACGTCAAGTAGAATCATCTACTACAAAAAAAAGCAGAATTAGCTACGACAATTAGCGACGGTTTTAAAAAACCGTCTCTATTTAAATGATTTGCGACGGTAAATAACCGTCGCTAAAATTTCTACTATGGTTTTCGGTAAATAAATTAACATAACCGTCGCTATTTAAAACCCGTCGCTACTACGAACATTAACGACGGCATTCTCACCGTAGCTAATGTTTAGAAAATTTTTTGGTATGACTATTGATGCTTTCGGTTCGAAAGATATCGACATTTTCGAAGTAAATGATATAATGTCATCAAAAGGCTGGCATTTGAATGCATTGCAGAGGCCTAACAGGTGTGCCATTTTTATTTTATTTTCAGTATTTGTTTTTCAGATATATAGCAGCTTTTAGAAAAGGATAAAAGAGAAAGTTCCCTAGGCCTATATAAGCACCTCTCATGTTCCAGAAATTGCAAGGATTTGGAGAACCTAATTGTTGGACTGACGAATTCCGTCATGTATATCTTTATTCATGGTCTGTGTGCCATGTTAATTACAATTAAGTTTCAAGCTTTGCCAAATTTAGCCATGAAATCAGCATATTAAAGAGTATGAAAGGCTAAGATCGTAGAGCCAACAATGTTCTACATATGCAGTCCAACTGAGCTTAGAATTACATATCTAGTTGAATTCAGTTAAAGATAAACCCGAAACATGGTTCTAAATGAACCCGATCCCGTCCCGATTTTTTTGGGTCATTTTGGGATTGATCAAACTCATCTCGATCCCGTCCCGATCTCGAAACATGCCTGATTCAATTCAATTCTTCTTCTCAAGCAATCTCTGTTATTGTCAGTCTTTTGTAACAGCAACTCAACTCTGTTTGTGGCTTGCAAGATTCTATTCTTCAAGATATCAACTGTCTGACAGATCAAATTAGTCTGGAATAGCTTGATATCATCAATTCCTGCAAGAAACGTATTCAAACACAGGTTAGTTCCTAACACAAGAACAGTGGAGTATCAGTATACACATGGTAATTGAATGTTTCAAAGATTGATAGATTTATCAAAATTGTTGAGTTATTAATTCGTTTTGAATAGAAAAAAAAAATTGCCACATATGCAATAATGTCTACTAATTAATAAATGTGTGAATTACTTCAATGGATTGTAAAATAAATGTGTGAATTACTCCAATAGATAAGATGTACTAAAATATATTTGTGCTACAGATCCGGAGAGGTTTAGATTTGCTAGAGACACATCAAACGGGAGAAGGCAGTTGAATTCCTGGAGCAAGTCACCCGTTCTCCTTTGGATTGTAAGAATCAAACCATGTTTTCTTTTGTTAAATATTATCTCTGATTATGAATTCAACACTATTATGCATTTTCCATTAAATTCTGCAAAGTATAATGATGTATAGTGCCTTGATTTGATTCAATCCCATAAGATAAATGAATTGTGAAGATATAACAAAATTTGCCTACTTAAATATGAATGTGTTCCAAGTATCTGCAAAGTATATGAATGTATAGTGCCTTATGATGTATGTGTTCCAAGTATCCAAGTATAATGATGTATATTATTAGACACATCTAGTTTAAATTTGATTCATTTTGGGTAGGGTGACTACAATGTCTGCTTAATTTTATATAGCTTTAATTATCGACGCATCAAGTGTACAACTCACCTAATTTATTATTGAAAAAAGTTGCAATCCGTTCCGAATAGATTGAAAAATACAGAGTTTGACTTGTGAATCAACAAATTGGAGACCATTCTTAAATTGGACAGCCATGACTGCTTCATGCTTCATGCTTCCTGAATAAGTCCAATTATTATAAGCATGAATGATTAATCTAGCTAGCTAACAGTATGTTGCTTATTGTTTCAGGCATGCTTCTTTAGACAGTTCTTTCGATCTGTCGTCAAGGTCGATTATTTTACTGTGAGACATGAATTTATAATGGTAAGTCATATCCTTCGTAAAAGCGAGTTACTTGTACGAATTTTATAGATTTAGTGAGTAAAACATGTTGTTTGTGATTAACAGGCACATTTGGTCCCCCAAAATGCGAATAAATTTGATTTTCAGAAATACATCAACAGATCACTTGAAGAAGATTTCAAAGTTGTAGGAATCAGTCCAGTAATTTGGTTCATAGCAGTGTTGTATGTAAAAATTTTGTTTTATGTCCCATAGACGATCACAATTTTGTTTTATGTAGTTATTTCAATTTGAGGTTGACAGTATTTGGGATTGTATTTTTTTGTGATGGACAATTTATTGAGTATATAAAATTAATTTAATTGTGTTCAAGTTTAAGATGTTTATAATTTGCCAAATTTTAAAATTAATATAATGACAAAAAAAGTATATGCTAAATTTTAAAATTAATATAATTTAAATATAAAAAAATTATTTTTCAATTTTATTTCGTTAGCCACGGCTTAAAGGCCGTCGCTACAAGAAACAAATTTTTTTAAAAAAAATCAGTTAGCCACGGCCAAATTGCCGTCGCTACAATAAAAAAATTTATAAGTTTTTTTTAAAATCAGTTAGCTACGGCTAACCGGCCGTCGCTAAAATAAAAATATTTTATATATTTATTTTAAAAAACAGTTAGCTACGGCTAAAAAGCCGTCGCTAAAATAAAAAAATTTTATATATTTTTTTTAAAATCAGTTAGCTACGGCTAAAAGGCCGTCGCTACAATAAAAATTTTTAATATATTTTTTTTTAAATTCGTTAGCCACGGCCAAACTCCCGTCGCTAAAATAAAAAATTTCAATTTTTTTTTTAAAAATCATTTAGCTACGGCTAAAATACCGTCGCTAAAATAAATAAATGTTAAATTTTTTAAAAACAAAATCAATTAGCGACGGTATTTCGCCGTCGCTAATAAAAAAATATTAAATTTTTTTTTAAAAAAAATCTGTTAGCTACGGGTAGTTTACAGTTTAGCGACGGGTTTATGCCGTGGCTAATTAGCTACGGCTATTGTACCGTCGCTGAATCAAATAGCGACCAGAAATGTAGCCACGGGATAGCGACGGTTAGTGTGCCGTCGCTGAATCCTTTTAGCGACGGTTTTGGCTCATTCAGCGACGGTTTTTAGCCGTCGCTGATTTCCATTTTTTTTGTAGTGACTATATCATCTTGCACAACATGAAAAACAACTTTCTAGTTAATCCTACGTCGGTGTTTCAAGGTTGATTTCATACTACCTTAAGAAGAATCCATTTTTCGAGAGATAAGGGTCATGGCATCAACAATCTTTATGACACCTTCATCAATGTGAATATTGCCTCCATGTTGAACAAGAATGACAACCAATGGGCACTCCAGAGAGTTAGATTCTTTGGAGCTTAGTTCTTCATCACACTTTTGGTCCTACTAAACTCCTTTTTTGAGCCGTAATTGTGCAAACGCTCAAATACATTAAACCCAACCATTCATAATGTGACATTTTAATAAACCATACAAAAACAAGTTTAGACCCAGTGTTGAATTAATAAAAGTTGGAGCTGTAGGTGATAGTTGACTAACGACCCTTATCTTAAAGGGATTGTAAGAAAATTATTAGTTTTGCATATATTTTATATATATTTATGAAGATTATAACGTAAAACATTAAATAGTCAAAAAAAATTTGTGACATATTTAACTCTGTTGAAAAAGAAGTTAACTTTAATTTAAAAACTTTTAAAAAGTAAAAATAACTTTTAATGGGGTTTATCTTAAGTGAGACCTTAGGCATAGATATCTACGTACGTATATTTAATTTATGTTTCATTTATAATCTTGAATTTTATTGTTATTAAGTGTTAAAATTTTTTTTTAATGTGGAACTCTGAAAAAGCAAGTATGTTATATTGTAAAAGTAGCATGTGCATGGGGCCAGTGTACAAACTAAAGCTCCATATTCATATACTTTGATTTGCATATCCATATTTGGGATAAGTAATTTTTTTTTGAATCATTTGTAAATTTTTAATTATGTGTATAGAGGATTCCTATAGCAACTTTAATTCATAATTACATTATCTTTCACTTAAAAAAACAAATTTATAGTGAATCCTATGCTGATGTGCTTTTCAGGGTTGTTTTCATACTACCTTTAGAACACCTTCATCCATGTGATCGTTGCCTCCATGCTGAACAAGAATGGTAGCAATGTGCACTCTAGAGAATCCAAACAGAGTTCTTCATCACACTCTTGGTCCTATTTTTCTCCTTATTTTTGTAGTCATACACATGCTCACTTGCACTAAATCCAATTAATCCAACCATTTAGAATCTCACATTTATTAAACAAAAGATCTTTTTATACTCAATGTTGTCTAAAAAAAATAGTTGAGTCCCAAGTGATTGTCGACTAAGGGGCCCGTAACTTAAAGGGATTAAAATAAAATTATTAGTTTTGTTTATATTTATGAAGATTATAATGTAAAACATTAAATAGTCAAAATTATTTTTGTGACATCATCTAATTCAGTTGAAAAAAGTTAAAATATAAAAAGTATTAAAAATTACAAAATATTTTCGATTGGGCCCTAGGCAAAGATATATACGTATGTATATTTAATTTCTAATTAATATCGAATGAATTTTGTTGTTACAAAGTATTCAATTTTCTTTTCCAAATTCCAGGTGAAACTATGAAAAAAACACAAGTATGCTACATTATGGGAGTAACTCATGTGTACTAGTCATTCTCTAGCATGAGGCTAGTGTAAAGATTCATACGCTTTGACATGCGTATCCACATTTGGGATTGGTAAGAACATTTTGAATAATTTGTAAATTGTTGGTTATATATGCAGAGTATTCCAATAGGTAACTTAAGTCATAGTTACATCATCTTGCACAACATGAAAACCAACTTTTTAGCTAATCGTTGATTTCATATTACCTTAAGAAATTCTCATTTGTCGAGAGACATGGATCATGGCATCAAATTTTTTTACGACACCTTTATCACTGTGAATATTGCTTCTATGTTGGACAAGAATGTCAGCCAATGGCCATTCCAGATAATATAATTGGATTCTCTGAAGCACAATTCTTCATCAAAGGGATTAAAAGGAAATTATTAGTTTTGCATATATTTTGTATCTATTTATGAAGATTATAATGTAGAATATTAAATATCAAAATTATTTTGTGACTTATTTATTTCTATTGAAAAAAAGTTAATTGTAATGTGAAAAAATACTAAAAAGTAAAAACTACTTTTAATGAGGTTTATCTTAAATAGGACCCTAAGCAAAAATTTTAATTGCTTTGAGGGTTGGGCCTGCCAAGTGGTCGAAAATTTAATTTTTCTTGACTTTGCCCCTTGTTTTGCCTAATATATCATGTCATGTAGAAGTCCTCAAGTGGTTCGACATGCAGCACGAGAAACACGGAAACTTTATATTGTTGGGAAACAAATGAAACTTTATCTAGAAATTTTTACTTAATATTTTGGTAGAAACGCGTAATAATATAGTCAATTTTTCTGCAAAGAAAATGCAAAATCAATGGTTTTTTTATTTTTATATTTTATAGTTTTTATAATAATAGTCTTCGTCACAACCAACGTATTCTGTCGCTTTCCACACAACATTCGGCGGGGATTCCCTTTTATCTTTAAAAAATAATATCAATTTTATCTATTGGTTTCCAATAATATCAATAATAAAATTGGAGTTTTAACCTTTGAGCAAATTGTGAATATATTTTAACCTCACCAATAATTTAGATCAGTGGGATGTTTTAGTCAATTAATGGCATTTATAATATGCCTTTTTACCTGAATAACAAAGAACAAATTTTGGTAGCTAATGTAGACGTCAACATAATACTATATAAACAAGAAGTCCAAAAGACAAGATCAAGAAGCCCTATAGCATCTTTTTCCTCCATTGTCTGTATTCTCCACCAAACTGTACGTTCATAATAGTTGATGTTTATAAATCAAGGTTTACAATTCAATCTTCTTTGTTACACTCAAACAACAAAACATTGTAAGTTCCCCAAGCACCTATATTTTGTTTAGCCATTTTTATTTATTTGTTCAACTTACTGGATGATTTTGTTTCACTGTAATCATAGCTGACAGTTATCTTGATTTTGATTTATTTTTTATTTTAATTTTTGTAGGAGGGAAATAATAGTATGGAGGTCTCAAATGGAAGTGAAGCAGGGACAGTGCCAGCTTTGGTCCCTGGTTTTGTAGATTACAAGGGTGAACCTGCTATGAAGTTCAAGCATGGGAGGTTTAAAGCAGCTATGTTTATTTTCGGTATGTATCAATTCAAATGACACAGTATGCATTTTGGGGAATTATGTAGAAGTATAAATGAAATTTTACCAAATTTTATTTTTCGAAAATGGGTTTTGTATACATATATTTGCCATCTGAAGCACAATCTACAATTTTATTATTATTATTATTTATTTTTTAACTTTGAGAAATCTATGGTTTGCACTAAAAATAGAATAAAGAAGACAAGAATACAAATAAAATTCAATTAATTAAAAAGTTTGGAAGTAGCTTAAGAATTTTGATATACATGCACCTAGATTGATGATGGTTAATAACTAAAGCTCAAGGCTTATGACTACATCATTGTAAGATTACACATGACTACATAATTTTCAAATTCGAGACAAGCTTCATAGCTCCGTAAACATGAAGTTGGACCTGAGACTGATTATGTATCTCTGGCTACATAGCTCTCAGATGATCCCAGGCATATTAATTTCAGTATCTCGGGAATGGTTACATCTCTAAACTCTAGGATCCAAGACCAGTGTAGTCTGTCTCGAACGTTAAGTCATGTTTCTGCATCTATGTTTTGAACTAAGAACTAAAGTTTATCCCACATAAGCAGCGTCAACAACATAAATCTAGGAGTACATGGAAAACCTCCCTGCTATCTTCTAACCAAAAGACTCCCTTAATACTGTGATTGATTTTATCCACTAAAAGATTTGGTAATTATGACCAACAATCACTGGTTTGATGTATAGCAGTCCGTTCTCATTTCGACTTTCTAATGTCAATTGCACAGTTTCTTTTTATTAAGCTAAATTGTGGTTCTGGTGTTGTTCTTTTGTGTCTGTGTTTGTGAGCGAACTGCAGTGATGACTGGTTTAGAGCACATGGCATTCCTGGGAACCTCACTGAACTTGATGAATTATTTCTACTATCACATGCACTTTGACATCCCTGAATCAGCAGATTTGGTCACCAACTTCATGGGCACTTCCTTTCTACTCTCTATTATAGGAGCTTTCGTCACTGATGCCTATCCTTCTAAAGTCAAAATCATACTAGTCTTTGGCATCATCGACTTCATTGTAAGCCCTTTTGCTGTCTTCCTAGCTCTATGTGGCATTAATCTGTCATGGTACGTGAATTCTTTGTCAGCTAATTTGGTGTTCTTTGCTATGGTTTCAGGGTTTCATGTTACTCACCATCCAAGCTCAGGTCACATCTCTTCAAATGTCTCAATGTGATGTGAATGGCATCGATGGGACTAACAATTGCCCACATGTTAGCGGCCGGAAGAGTGTTATTTTGTTTTCGGGTCTATACCTAGTGGCATTGGGAGCCGGGGGACTTAAGGCGACTTTACCAACATTAGGAGCTGATCAGTTTGACGAGAATGATCCGAAAGAGCATAGATCTCAATCAACCTTTTTCAACTTCTTCCTTTTTAGTCTTTGTACTGGAGCATGCCTGGGTATTATATTTCTAGTATGGCTTCAAAACAACGAGGGATGGGACACTGCTCTCTCCATATCGTCGTCTGCTATCCTCTTTGGCTTGTTTGTTATGACCATGGGTTTCACCAGTTTTCGCAACAGGGTTCCTACAGGAAGCCCTGCTACTAAGATTCTACATGTCCTTGTTGCAGCATTTAAGAACCGAAATTTGGTCCTACCAAGCAACCATGAAGAATTGTACGAAGAAAATCCAATGCAACAGAATGACAAATATAAGATTGAGGACGAGAGAATACCTCATACAACCCAATTTACGTTCCTTGATAAGGCAGCAATAAGGCCTAGTGGTGACCAAGGCAGAGATGGTGTCAAAAGTGAATGGAAGCTTTGTTCAATAACACAAGTTGAAGAAGTGAAGATTCTTCTAAGAATGGTTCCTATCTTTGCAAGCACCATTTTGATGAACACATGTCTCGCCCAACTGCAAACCTTTTCAATCCAACAAGGCGTCACAATGGATAAGAAATTAGGGAGCTTGAAGATCCCAGCTGGATCCATATCCATAATTCCTATGGCCTTCATAGTCATCCTCACTCCAATTTATGACAGGGTGTTTGTTCCCTTAGCCAGAAGGTTCACAGGAATAGAAAGTGGTATTAGCCATTTACGCCGTGTAGGAGCTGGTTTAATTCTATCCATCCTATCCATGGTTGTGGCTGCCATTGTTGAAATAAAGCGGAAGAACATTGCTAGGGAAATCATCTTGTTGACGCGAACCCCATCATAAGTCCTCTACCCATGAGTATATTCATGTTGAGCTTCCAATACTTCATTTTTGGCGTTGCAGACCTCTTCACCTTTGTGGGATTATTACAATTCTTCTATAGTCAAGCTCCTAGAGGATTAAAGTCTTTAGGAATCGCTTTTTCTTGGTGTTCAATGTCGATGGGGTACTTTTCAGCTCGGTTTTAGTCAACATTATCAACAGATTGACAAAGCACTCATCGGCAAGTGGAGGATGGCTTAAAGGGAACAACTTGAACTTGAATCACCTTGATTACTTCTACTGGACCTTGGCCATACTTAGCTTTTTCAACTTCTTTCATTACTGGTTTTGGGCGAACTGGTATGCAAATAAGCGACGCTAGACATGTCTTTGTGCATATATATTTTGGCTGTAGCAAAAACATTCATTGAGCAAGAGCAACAGATAATATCAAAATTGGTCCAATGCACAATCCAACAACATGCTTATAAGTTACATTTTAAGACTCAATTAGACCATAATCCTTAGTCCTTACTGTGAAACAATCTTTATTAAGGCAGTGAATGTTGCTTGCAGTTATGTTTCAAACATTGGTAGGTTCATTAAAAAAATTTAGTGCATTAACACGTACGAATTAGCAAACCACATTGTTGGGTCAGAAGCTTTGAAAGGCAGTTGTTTTGTAGTTCCTTTCATTGAATCAGTGGTCAAAGTATTGTAAAACATCCACAATATATAACACACTTATGGTGAAAATATCCGAATTTAAGGTAAGGGCTAACATTGCACTCCATCAATTTCCCCTCATTTTACAAGCTACTGTGAATGTCTTATCAAAGACAAGCTTAAACAAGTTCATAAAACAAAGCAAATTAGCCAATGATAACTTGGTTGGATGGTTAAGGCTGTGGTCGTTTAACCCCATGTCTTGAGTTCTATACCCACAGGCGGCACGCTCATCTTTCAAAAAAAAAAAAAAAGCAAATTAATTAATAATTAGTACTTGATAATACCCAGATGGTTTGTATGCAAAGAGAAGTGATCAATGAGGCCTTGACCTTGTTGAGAGGTCCAGTTGAGGGACGTCTGGACCTGGTAGATGTTGGTTCAAAACCGAAACTTGTTTACAATGTGGAGTAAGTCTGGTCGGTCCGGTAGCATTTTTGACACTTTTTGCCCCTCCTCTTTAAACCACAAACACTTTAAAGATGAGGGACAAAAGAGTAATTTTAGCCAGCCAGGCCAGCAGACCAGACTGGCTAGAATTTCTGTTACAATGTGTTGTCACCTTGCAAAGTTGCGAGCTTTTTTGGGAGTGATGATAGTGATCATATGAACTACAGTGCATATGTGAAGACAGACAAATAAATTACATCACCATTTGTGAATTAAGGGTGTGTTTGATTTTTGGAAAAGTTTTCAACGAAAACAAAATTTTCTTTGGAAAATGAGTTTATGTAAAAAAAGATTCAAATTTTTTACTTCACTGTTTGATTCGACCAAGAAAAAGAAAAAATTCATTAAAGATAACATTTCTATTTTGTGGAGGAATTATTCAATGAGACTTTGAAAGATTTGATCTTGAGGGAAAAGTTATCTGAGGGAGAGCCTAAACTTTTCACCGACGGTGAAGTTTTCCTTTTCCATGAAAAAGTCAAACACCGAAAAACTTAATTTTGGGGGATTTTTTTTTTCTTTTTCTATAAAACACCAAAAATTCAAACACACCCTAAAAGATAAGTTTAGAACCACACTTAAGTTCCCTACATAATCAAAAGTCTTTTAGAGTCGAAAACCATACTATAAATAGTTAGACTATACCATCAATATAATGGCTACTAATTGAGTTTGTTAAATGATAGATAAAATAGAAGATCAACAACAATGTACCTTTTAGCTTAAGCGAAACTCGAGCCAAGAATAGCCAAAAGAAATTGGTGCATACAAATTTGAAAATGTATAACTTGTCTAAATCCCTCAACTGGAGATACTTTTTGATATGTCCAAAAATCATACTCCTGTGAGTTTGACCTGCAAAACCACTGTTAGACTGCCAATGACCACCTTTTTAGTGGGCGAAGGCACTCTGATGCTTAAGTCAGTAATTCTGTTGGAAAAATGAAATAAATCTGGACAAAACTCAGTTAAAGTATCATATCTTTGTCGAAAGTTCCCTTTACCTTTTATAATGGTAATAGTTAACACTCTGCGTGACTTAAGCATGTGAGCGCAATGGAAGGAGATGTTTCTGTAACAGTCTCCTTAATGGAGATGTGTTCGTGGAGGCGTAGGTCCCTCCACGGCTTTTTCTTGGTGTAATTTCCTTCTTCTTAATGAGAGAACGTGTGACGAATTTTGATTCGTTTGGGCTTGTGCTTCCTTTGAGGTGGGCCTATTCCAGGCCTCTAAAATTGTCTTTAATCCTTTTGGATTTTATGAGCTGACCCAATGGATCAGGCGTTGTATTCTCGTGATGGAACTTCATGCCACGTGTATGGTCATGATGATTGGTCCATTTTGATGTATCATCAGTTACTCCCCCTTTAGTTAGTGGGTATGGTGACATGTCCACTAACTGTGTGACGATTGGTATGTCGATTATGTTTTTGCTCTGACCTTGATATATTTTAGCTACTTGATCGTCTCGGTTATGTCGTTGTCTATTCGTTTTCACGCATATTTTTAATGCGTCATTATGTCCTGTATGTCGGTCCGTGAGTGGTCTCTTCGTTTCCTTGTCGCTTAAAAGGTGTTGTGGTTACTGATATTCATATAATTATTACATAATATATCCCTTAATTTATATATGTTAGTGTTTTGATTATTATATTTTATAGTAATTATTTCGTTTTCATGTCTTTGTAGGAATTTGAGCGTGAACGGTGAAATTGTATTAAGGAGACAATTTAAGGAATGACAATTGGTCGATTCGAGCGGTGGTACAAAGTAGAGGGTCACATATCTAAACCCTTAAACCCAAAACCTAACCCATAAACTCAAACCCAATGCCAAGCCCAATCTAATCCAAAGAATATTCTCTTAATTATCCCTTGATTCTCTCCATGAATCATCAATTTATCTCATCTCTATTCATTTTGATCATTCTCTATAAATACAAGAGAAATAGGGTGAGAAAAGGGAAGGAGGAGAAGAGAATCAAACATCAATAGCCAAAATCAAACCCTCTTCCTCACAAAGTGATTTTCATCACACCCATCACCACCTATCCATCTCTCACTGCTTCTCTGTCCAGATCACTCAACAATCACCTCCATCAACCACCATCACCCGAGCACCACCACCACCTCTGAACAGCACATCCCGAGCCACGACAACCACCGCAAAACAGAGCCACCTCCATCACCGCCCTCTCTGTTTCGCCTCGCGACAGAGCCAGGCAGACCATCCGAGCCTCCATCACTGCCTTCTCTTCGTCTCGACCCTCCTTCCTGTCTCCCTCTCTCACGACCACCATCACAGAGCGGCGCGTCAGCGGCGCACCACCACCGCGACAACAAAAACATGGGAGTTTCCTTCTGATCAATCTCTCTGTTTTATAGTGTTCTCATTGCACCTCTCCCTCTTTTGCATGTTCCAGAACCATTTGGAGATGAAGGCGGAGCACAGTGGCATTGTTCCTCTAGTGGGAGACTGAGTCAATTTCATTTTGGTTATTAGCACCCCAAGCACCTCTCTGTACCACCACAGTCCATTTGCAACTATTTTCTCGGGATTTGTGTTCGGACCACCTGCTGATCTATATTGAGTACAACCACATTGAGTTTGTGACAAATCAAAGGGGTTGCATAATTCATTTTAATTTATTTTACTGATTTAAATGCTTAATTGTTGATAAACAATTTATTTCTGAAAATTGATAATTTGCTTTCACGTTTCATGTTCGATTAAAAATTGATATATTTGGTAGTTAGATTAACATTTTATCAATATTCAAAGCATGTGCTAAAAACTATTAAGCTTAAACTTTGATTAACTGTGCCCTAAAAAGACATTTAATGCTTGGTAAAAGTTTATTTGCTTGAAATAAATTGTTAATGTTTGACAGAAACCTAATATGATTGGAATTGGATTTTAATGATCACATCTTCGGTGTAACAAGGGATTCTCATCCCTAAAGCTTCTCGTTTATAATTTCAGTAATTTATATTTAAATATTTTTGCTAACTCATTGGTGAGTCCAAGCCCACAAAATCCATATTTTCCTTTTTATTTTATTTTTCTCATTTTTAATTTATTTTTAGTTTAATTTTAAAAATATTGTAACCCCATTTTCCTCCTAATTAGTTTAATTAAATTATTAAATTCAATTGCATCCACTTTCCTCGAGGGATCGACCCGTACTTACCGTTGTCTACAAGTTAGACACCGTGCACTTGCAGTTATTACAAGTGAGGTTTATTTGCTTATTAATATAGGTTAATAAAACTCGCAACAGTTACCCCTCTTATTTCTTTACGCCATCTGTTGTGTTATTTCTTTTCTTCTACTGTCTTTTTTCTCTCGTATGCTCTCCCTTGTTTACGATGTCTGTTGGTGATGTTTTAGCCGGTGATCAACCTTTCGTTTGTGAAGCTCAATTTTCTCCAAACAAAGCCTCTCATGCTACTTTGGATAGTGTTCGTTCCAACTATTCTTTACATAAGAACCTCGAAATCGTTCTTCCTCGCAAAAACAACGATCCTTGTTGCCCGAGGAAAGGATATATCGCATTGTATCCTCGCATGTTCTATGTCGGTCTCCGGTTCCCTGTTGCAGAGTTGTTCTGGTCATATCTGGATTTCTTGGGCATTCCTCCTACTCAAATGGGGTTGAACAGTTGGAGGGTCATGGTTGTTACGTATGTTAGAGCCATTCTTTCTGGTATTTCCTTGGCGCCTCGAATCTTGCATTCCTTGGTGGGGTTCAAAGTGATGTCAAACCATACTTGTTTTATGTATTCCCTTGCGTGTTTTGGTAACCTTAATGAAGACATCAAGGGTTGGTTGCCGGATTGGTTCTATGCATCTGTTGGTTCTGGCCACTTCAATTTGCGTGGTCTTCTGATAATAAGGTCTTTTCGAGTTCCTCTCAAACATCAGAAATATGAAATTGATCGCTAAGGAACAGATTATCAGTGAGCGCTTCTTGGGGATTTCGGTGATCCCGTTGAGTTCCTATCTTATTGACAACACGGTAAGGCATAGTGGCCTATATGTCATGAATGAGACTGAAAGGGCTTTGTTGACTGTGAGACAGGCTGTAGAGATCGCTGCCCGTGCTATCGATGATGGAGTGGTCGTTGATCGAAAAGTGAACTATGATGATGACGCTCCTATTCATACTGCTATCGGTCCTTCTAGAAAGAGGAAAGTGGCAAGGCCGGTTAGTCCGTAGAAATGGTTGTTTCTATCTTCCGATCGTGTGTCGAAGAAGAAACGGCTCATTGATTCTGTGCGTCGGCTCTTCATTCAGATTTCGTGGACAGAGATCTTTCGAGGGAGGATCGTTGCTCTCTGTAGGAGGCGGAATAGTTGAGGTTAGCTCTGGAGAGGAGTGAAAAGGATATCGCCCGTCCCTTGGATGGTGGTGAAAAGAGGTTTACATCTACGTATGGTGGTCTTGACATTGTTAAGTGTTCTGAAGATGATCCTCGGTCTTTGGATGACAAGATGCTCCAGTTGGCTATTGTTCAATTTGAAGAACTTGACGGTCAAGGTCTGGCTTCTGAGTTGCATTCTCGCCTTCCTCCTTCCCCTCTTGCTGAAGGAGGGATGGAGATTCCTCCGTCCACAGCCTACTTGAATCCTTCAGCTGTTATTCGCTATGTCTCTGCCGAACGACGAGATGGTGATGGAGGTTCTCATGTTGTTTCATTGTTTTCTCCATACTACCTGATCCTCGCGTTCTTCATTCACAGATCAGTTGGAAGGAATCTGCTTCTAAGAATATTCGAGTTAAATCGGATGAAAAATTCTGTTGGTTTTCTCGTCTTGGTGTGATGGATGGTGCACGTAAGCTGATAAATGAATGACACAGGCGGATGGTAGAGAAGATCTCGATGTATGTGCTGAATCTGGACCTTCACCTTGAGGATGGTGTTAGACTCGTAATGGAGGGGATGACTCATATTGCCTATGCAGGGGTGATGGGCTTGAGTCGTCAGGTCAATCACAATTTTATGGTTTCTTTGGAGGGGAAGTTTTTCGTGCTTCTCCTAATGTTCTCCCATGTTTTTCACCAGTATGATGCGTTAAAAGCGCGATGTTTTGAACGAACCTAGCAACTGAAGTTTCTCAGGCGTCGTTGGCTGAAGTGGAAGGTGCGTGGGATCGATATGTGGCGGAGCTTGAATTTTTTAGAGCTGACCTGGAAGGCTTTCGCACATGTTTACTTGATGTAAATAAGGAGTTTTCTATTGAGAAGGTGCTCCATGATGATACCGCACGAGCCATGTTAGAACATTTTGAAAATCGCAAAATTGCTGAGAAAAGGGTGGAGCAATTGTTATCTTCGCTTGACAAGGTCAAGGTTGATTCCTCTGCGATGCTTTCTACTGCCGAGGGTCAACTTATCGCGGTAAAAAGTGAGTTTGCTTATGTTAAGGATAGATTCCGTGTTATGGATATGGCAGACTAGCAACGCATTGTTGATGGTCGGACTGAGCTTTTGGATTATATCGAGGGTCTTAGTGTCGATTTGACCCAGTATTGTCCTCTAGTGCATCAGTCTTTTGAGGATGTGGAAGATGTCGTTGGAGATGCTGCTAGAGATCCTCCTTTTGAAGAACAAGTCTTTGTTGTTGATCCAGCTCCTACGGGTGATGTTATCGAGAATGTTATAAATGTTTTCCCTTAATCTTCCATTGTTGCTTTTTGTAATTAAGCAGATTTTGAATGAATGGAATTAGCTCCTTTATCGTTGTTGTTTTGCACTTTGTATTGTTTGTAGTACCCTTCCGATGGGTTGATTTTTCCTATGATTTAGTGCACATGCCTCGATCTTGTACTTGTTGTTTCTAAATTGTTTGTGGAAGGTTGTTTTGATTGTGTATTTTCTCCTTTGAATTATTCGCCTAGCTTGTCGTGATACGAAGTTGCTTTGTTCAATTGGCTTGTCTGTTCAAGGTGCAATGCTCTAGTTGATTCAAAGTCGTTTCATTTTGTTGAACCTTTACTTCGTTAACTCGACACCTCAATCGATTCGAAGTTTTTGTTTTCTCTTTGACTCGGGCGTCCAGTTTTTTCTTCGTTTTATGTGACACCCTGGTCGACTCGAAGTCATTTCCTTTTAGGTGATTTGTTTGTCCAACTTTTACTTCGTTAACTCAACACCTCGATCGATTCAAAATTGTTTACTTTGACTCAAGTGTCCAACTTTTTATTTGTTTTGTGCGACACTCTGGTCGACTCAAAGTCATTTTCAGTTGACTCGTTCGTCCAACTTTTACTTCGTTAACTCGACACCTCTATCGATTCGAAGTTGTTGTTTAGTTTGACTCGGGTGTCCAACTTTTGCTTCATTTTATGCGACACTTTGGTTGACTCGAAGTCATTTTCAGTTGACTTGTTCGTCCAACTTCTACTTCGTTAACTCGACACCTCGGTCAATTCAAAGTTGTTGTTTAGTTTGACTCGGGTGTCCAACTTTTGCTTCGTTTTGTGCGATACTCTGGCCGACTCAAAGTCATTTAAGTTGACTCATTCGTCCAACTTCTACTTCATTAACTCAACACCTCGGTCGATTCGAAGTTGTTTAGTTTGACTCGGGTGTCCAACTTTTGCTTCGTTGGTTGATCAGACCAGAAGCTTATCATGAATATTTGACTTGCGTCTTGATTCTTTGTGGGCTTTTGCACCCATTGTTTTCTATAGCTTTGCTGTGAAGTTGTTTTGCATTTGTGAGACATCGATTCTGAAAACGAAAACTTTATTGAAATTTTTGACTTTTTCAGTAATCGTTCTTCTAGAGTGGCTTCGTTACATCACGGAACATTTCTTCTTTTATTCCTTCATTGCTTATTGTTTACCCTTGCGTTGGCGCTCGTGCTTTTCTATTTCTTCTAATTTATGATATTATTTGCTCGTGTGGTTGTTGCTCCCCGTTTGGCTCTGCCTGTTGTGCCCTATAGTTTGTTAGTTCATTTGCGATTGATTTTGGCCGAATTTGTCTTTGCTATTGAGGTCTTTTGAGTGTTGGCCTTTCGGTATAGGTCTATTCAGGTCGAAGGTGTTTTTTTCCCAGGGCAAATGTTGTGCAGGGCATATATTAATTCCCTTGATCGTTCTTTTGATCCCGTGGCGGTAGCATCCACTTTATCCTTGCCTTTGAACTGCTTATCTGATGTGCCGACGAACTCATCCAGTCGTCCTCATTGGATCCAATGTTCAATCTTTTCTTTTAATTTGTAGCAGTCCTCGGTATCATGCCTATGATCCTTGTGGAAAAACAATATTTGCTCTTATATTGTCATTTCGGGTCTCCTTTCATTCTTGTTGGCCAGTTGACATTCTCCAGTTTGATATGTGTTTTAAGATATCAGTTTTGTTTGCTTTTAGGGGTGTGTATGGTTTATTCTCCTTCCTCGTTACACTGGTTATTCGCTCATGATTGGGTCGTGTCGACTGTGATCTCTTGGATTGTTGGTTGGATTCTATGCGTTTGTCGCCTCAATGTTTCTTTAAATGACTGATTTCCTCCCGTGATCCGCTATCTCGTCTTCTTTCGCATTTTCTCGAATGGTTCTCCCTCTCCTAGTATTTTTTCTACTCAAAACTTTCATTTCCTCGGGGGAAATATGTTTCTGTGCTATTTTCAGCAGAATCGTCATGCTTTTCTGAGGTTTCAAGTTATGGGCATTGAAGAAGGCACCTCTATTTCAATCCTGCGACAAAAGTTGCAGTGGCTGTGTCGTTGTTGCATCCATCAACCATTGTTAGTTCGTTGATGAAACGAGTAACATATTCCCGTATTGTTTCGTCCAACTTTTGTCGGATATGCAGAAGGTAATGGGCTCATTTCCTCATCCGTTGGCTCATGATGAATCTAGTAATGAAAGCAGTGGCTAAGGCCTGGAAAAAATCTATTGACCTTGGCGATAAGCTGTTGAACCAGTTCATTGCTGTAGAAGTGAGGCTGGTTGGAAACGTTCTGCACAGGATCGACTCTGTGGTTTCGTTTAGAGCCATCATATGGTGAAAGTGTCTTAGGTGATCAGTCCAGTCGGTGGTGCCATCGTACACTTTGAACTTTGGTGGAGTGGATTTTTTTTAGCATTGCCTTCTTCATGAGTTTGTCAGAGAATGGTGGCTTGGCCAATTCATACAGTATGTTGGGATCCGTGACTCCGATTCTGAACAATATCTCATCAACTGTTCCACCGCACTGCGAAGTTTTGTCTCGGGTGAGTTCTCTGTTCTCAACATTTTCCTGTTGGGGATCTGCTAAAACTTCGTCGCTCCCTTGAGTTCGGATAATGGAGTTTTGTTGAGGCGGTGCAGGAGTAGGAGCAGCTGGTTGAACGCGTTCCTGGGTGATTTTCTCCAACATCTTCGTAATGTATTCCATCTGGGCCACTAGCGAGTCTACCCGAGTGTCTATGGTAGCACTAACGGCCGTCTTGGCTGTTTGAACTATTGCATGTAGTGAATCCACGTTTTCGGGTGTGAATGGTTCGGTGATTCAGATTATGTATTCTTCTCCGGCTGTTAGTGGTGCATTGGAAAAAGAGTTGTCGTGATCCGAGATCTGCATCATTTTATCTGATGGGTTTGCTGGGCCTTTGTCGGGTTGTGATGAATCTTTATCACTCTGTGTTTTCTAAAGAGGAAATTTGTCATTCCCCATGGACGACGCTAAATTGATGCGTCCAAAAATTGTCCTTCTGTGAGTTTGACATGCAAAACCACTGTTAGACTGCCAATGATCACCTTTTTAGTGGCCGAAGGCACTCTAATGCTCAAGTCAGTAACTCTGTTGGAAGAAGGAAGTAAATCTAGACAAAACTCAGTTAAAGTTGAATACCTTTGTCGAAAGTTCCATTTACTTTTTATAATGGTCGTAGTTAACTCTCTGCGTGACTTAAGCATGTGAGGTATAACAGAAGGAGATGCTTCTATAACAGTCTCATCCTTAATGGAAATGCGTTCGTGGAGGTTTAGGTCCCTCTACGACTATTTCTTGATGCAACGTCCTTTTTCTTAATGAGAGAACGTGTGACGGGCTTGAATTTAAGCTTTGATTCGTCTGGGCCTGCGCTTCCTTAGAAGTGGGCCTATTTCGGGCCTCTATAATTGTCTTTAATCATTTTGGATTTTATGAGCTGGCCCAATAAATCGGGTGTTGTATTCTAGTGATGAAACTTCATGCCACGTGTCCGATCGTAATGATTAGTCCATTTTAATGTATTATCACTTTTATTACTTACCATTTGTAAAATATTCTTATTTTATGTTTTCTTCTTTGTTCAAATTTAATTGGGCTTAAATTCAGGAATCATGATATACACACCCAACAGTTTTTTCTTCCTAGCCTCCCAACTCCAAGAGACCTTGCAGCTCAAATAAATAGAGGAGTTGTTTACCCGGCAAAGAAACACAGTTCAAGTCGACCCCTCTCTGTCTGTCTCCCCTCATTCCCATTGTTCTAGAAACAGCCTTCGATCTTCAACTCCCATCTCTGACGAAGAGCATCGAAGAAAATGAGCAACGTTGCGCAGATTCCAACGAGCTTCGGCCATGAGCTTAGGGCTTGTCTTCGTTGCAGGCTCGTCAAGACCTTCGATCAGGTTCGTTCTCTCCACAATCTTCGATTTTAGGGTTAGGGTTTTTGTTTATAGGGTTCAATTAATAACCCCTTTGTTGAATTTGTTTGAAATCGCAGTTTAGGGAGTCTGGGTGTGAAAACTGCCCCTTTTTTGGCATGGATAAAGATCAGGAAATGGTCGGAGATTGCACCACTTCCAATTTTACTGGGTAAGTTCTGATTTTGGTTTCTTGGGGTTTTAGTTTTTATAAGTTTTCGCCTCTTTTTTATTTTTTTAATCTATTTGTAATGGGTGGTTTTTTTTGGAAGAGAAGCAAAAATTGTAGACTCAAGCGTATTGTAGAATGGAATCTGTGGGGGAATGGCATTACTAAACCTATTTGTTGATGCTCTTTTTGTTGTTTTGTATTTGTAGGATAATCTCTGTGATGGATCCAAGTAGAAGTTGGGCCGCTCGCTGGCTAAGAATCGGTAAGTGGAAAAACTGTAACTTGATGAATTTTACTCTTTTGCAATGCACACACCCACACTGCCCATGTACACTAGCTTTTGTATGAAATGATTTGACCAAAATTGTTAATTTGCAAAATGTGTAGTCACTTGGGATATTTTGTGGCAAACTATTTAGTTATATGTGCTTGTATACTTTGTTAATGAACTTGCATGGTAGAAATTGTGGTTTTGCATGATGTGGCCAAGGATATACCTAGTAGCTTAATTAATTGAGACAGAAAAATCACGCATAAGTTTCATGTCCACAATCAGTGCTGATGATTTGATTGCCCAAGCTGGGTTATTTGATTGTTATCTGCGCACACAAACCTCAAGTGACTCATAGATCAATAGTGTTCTGAGGTTCTGGAAGCCATTGTTTAAAATATTGTCAAAGACGATAGCAACAAGGTGGAAAAAATGCTTTTTATATGTTGTAGGTTTGTCTACGTAATTGGTGTAACATTTTCCTCGAGTTCAGAAGGGTAGGATTATCTTCTAAGCTATCTGGATCTATGTTGTCAGGGCAAGGTGAGAAACACCAAGGTCCACTATTAAAGACGAAGCATTGCCATGGCGAAGCCTTGTCCCAAACGATGGAGGTTTTAGTATGGTTCCCTTGCCTTGACTAGTGCATGACCCTGCGGCTCTTGAAAGCTAGGGTAATGCACTTTTTAGGAAATATAGAACCTTGGCGGAGGTCCCGACAACTTAGATCTGAATAACACGCCATGACACCCGAGGTGTTGATCAATGTGTGCAACACCAATTACGGTTACCAAAGCTTAAGCCTTATGTTTCACGTGTAAGATGTATGCCTTCGGTTGACATTAGGATTCTAAACATAGTGCTAAAATGGTGAAAATAACACAGAAACCGAGGACAAAGTGAAAGCAACACCCAAGAAGTACTACAGGAAGAGAATAAAGGGAAAATAGAAAATAAAATATGTACATGGCTATTTGACATGACATTTACCATAAGAAGATGAGAAGGGAGAGACATTCGACGTATTCTGCCAACGGGACATTTGTACTTGATGCACACTTTCGATAAATCTTCGCCAGAGCATGAAAATCATGAAGATTTAGGGATTTTGTTTTTGTTTTTTTTTCTTAGTCAGACGATGAAAATGAAGGGAATCAATTATTGGGTTTTATTTTGAAGAGAGTTTTATATAACCTCTAAATCTATGATCTTCTCTCGAGAACCCTACTAGTAGTGAAGTAGTAAAGAAAGAATGGAGAAAATGATGGACATGAATAAATGACTTTTGAACTTATGATTATGTGTTTACGCTATTTCCATATGACGTGTGATTCTAGTGTAATCTACAACTAATCTAATTTAACCTAAATCTATAGTTAAACTAAAATAAGGATAAACAAATAAGTCAATTCATATTCGTAATTCAAGTAATTACAAGCAATGACCTATAGGTCCTAAACCTAACTTGCAAATCAAGCAGTCTAACCCTAAATGATATTGGAGCCTAATCTCTACTTATTCTATTATGAGCTTACTAATGCCCGACCCAAGCCAACAATTAAATAAATAAATAAATTAAAACCTACATGACATCATCCTTCCCAGGTTGAAAGAAGTTTGTCATCGAACTTGAAGTTAAAGGAGTCTGACAACATAAACAACCGATCACAGAACATAAGGCGAAATGCACAAGAAGTAAACTGCACTTGAAACTTGTCATGATACACGCTAAAACAGTTGAGCCAACTCAAAATGGAGCAAGGTGACTTGTTGAGAAGACTCCTACGCATAAGCTCATGCCACAAAAATTTCAATATGGATCAACTTAATCATCATCATTTACTATATTTGCCTCTATGGGAACCTCAATAGCCTCTTGACCAAAAATAGGGAAGAAATCGCACAAGTCACATGTCTCACATGTTAGAAGTCGAGTACATGTGATGACGCTCTTAACTTCCACAAAAAGCTGGAAGGACTGAGAAAGTTTCTCATCTTGCTTTGTTCGCATTTGTTCAAGTTCATCTGCCTCCAATATTTTCTGAAGTACTCTCATCTTGTCGTCAAATCTACTGATACTTTCCTCGACCCTTGCTTCTTCTTGCTCTCTCGAGATATCAAAGAATCTCCACCAAAACTCCTCCATTTTGGCTCAACTAGTGGCGTAGCGGGATAGATAGTGGAGTGCACATCATTGGCTAGTGGGGATAGTTGTGTAAGGAAATTGGTTTGGATTGGGGGTAAGAGGGGACATAGGTGTATTTTGGTGTAGGGTAGTAAAAAATGTGCTACACGACACTACTGGATATGGGTACCAACATGGGGTTGGGCTATGTTGGTATGTTGGATGTAAAGATATTGGAAATAATATGGGGTTGCTCATATATATATATATATAGGTGTTATTGTTACTGGGGTACATAACCTGGCTGATTTAGGGACTGCAGTGAAAACTGAGATCAGGGACCTGTTTGTAAAATTAGAGCAGGGTGTACACAACCACCTACTAGGATGTAAATAACCTGTTGGACCAGGGACTTCTTAATAAAATCAGGTTAGGGACTGATCTGCAATTGATGAAGGACCTGTTTTTGAAAATATGGTTTCTTCTCCAACACGACCTGGAACAAAACCACAAAAAGGGGAAAGGGGTGGGTTGTTTGCATCAACGATGGAAGGGAGGTGGGTTATTTGCAGCAGATCGAAACCCGTTGACTGACGTGCTGGTCGGATGGGTGTTGAAGGGCAATGACTTGATTATGCATCAGGATGGCTGATGTGGGCCTGGTAGATGCGGACAGAAGTAGATCTAACCTGTGGATAGCGGTGGTGGTGGCTGATGGACCTGAACAGCTGCTGGTTGTTGGCAGATCTGAGAGGTGAATTCAACTTCGAATCCTTTGAGGTCGTCAATCAACTTTCTTCTCATTTCACACAAACAAATCTTCTTCCTTCAAAACTGTTTCCAAACAATCAATCTATCAATAGCACCGTTTCGACACAGATAAAATAGTGTAATATAACCCTAAATGCTATTAGAACTCTAATCTCCACTTATTCTATTATGGGCTTACTTAGGCCCAACTCAACAAATTTCTAAATTAAATAAATAAACTAAATCCTACATTACATCATATTAGTGGACTACTTGTGGTATGACAAAGTGTAGATAGGGGGTAGGGTTTTCCACGGTTTGGTTCTGATCGGATCACTTCAGTTTCAATTTCTCAAATCCGAAAATGAACTGAATTGCCTGGTTTGGTTTGCTTTTCAGTTTATGATCCACAAGGGAGAAGAATATGCCTCCCTGGCTAGATTTTTGTATAATGAGACCTGACAGAAAGAGAGAAATGAATTAGAGATAATGTACACACTTCTTGGCTTGATTTTAGCAAAAACTTCTACCATTCTCAAAGTGGATTACATAAGAACAGCTACATCTGACTTCGAGTGGCCCGAAAAACAATTGAAGACAACCAAAGTTGCACTAAGGAAAACCTACCACTACTAGCAACCAATGTATTATTTTGTCCAACTATGTAAAGGAATTGGAATTTTGTACGTGTAAAAAATGTTGAAGCAGGGAGGGTCTATTGGAGACACTTTTTACTCTTCTTTTTTGCAACGAATTATTGCTTAGGTTTCAGCTGTTTCATGGCCAATGTACATGAAGCACATGCTGTGTATTTTGAGTCGGAAGGATTTTGAAATTTCATTACAAGTAATTGTGGGATGCAGCATGCTGTCATGTGTCAGGAGCTTTGTAGTAGGATTCTTTTTCTACTATCTAGCACTCTCTTTCTTAAACTATTTTCTTTGTTTCTCTCCCAGTTTGAGTTGAATCGCATAAGTTGTGAATTATCTGACGTGGAATTCACAAACTTTTTTAGGAAGATATGTGCCTGGTTGCTATACACTTTCCGTAGGAGAGGTACTGTCAGAAGAACTTCAGGTACGAACAATCTTTTATTCTAATTTGCATTGTCAACTGATTATAAGTTATATTTTGCCTTCCGTTTATGTGTTTCCCACATCAGAATCCCTCCCCCCAAACCAACCTCCTCCTGTCCTCTCGTTTTTTCCTATACTCAAGTCATTGATCGTGTTCAGGGTCCAACTTCCCTAGGTTAGATGTATTCTTTAATATTTTATGTTAATACTTGTATTTTAGTTGTAAACTTGGCTACCAGCGTGGCTACAATCAAAGTTAGTCCTTGCATATTAGAATTGGTTAGGCAGTGCAGCAACAGCCACCTGGGGGTTCCTGGTTATGAGTGGAACAAATGATCGGATTTGGTTGGGCTTTATTTTTTCATTCTCTTTTGTTTTCGCATTTGGAGTTTCCTGGTTGGTATATGATACATCTTCCTGTCAAATATAGTGTGATAGTGTTTTAGAACATGTTTAGAAACAATTCTTCTGGTTCGTTCATAAAGTACTGGTTCTGGATCATCTATATTTGTGTTCATGATTCAAATTATTTGTTTTCAGTGAAGTACAAGCTACTTACGTAGTTGTCAACCAGATACTGTCTATTAGGGGTGGCAACGGGTCGGGTCGTGTCATGCCTAATTAAAATCATGTTCCCATGTCAATTTGTCAAACCCAAACTTGACCCATTTAGTAATCGTGTAAAAAATCTCAAACCCAAACCCTACCTGCCTCAGAGCTGTGTTGTGTCTAGTTGAAACGGTTTATATTTTATCATTGTTTACTCCTTTTAGGCAGTGTTTCTAGTTCTAACTATGCCAAAGCAATTCTCTAAAGTGTTAATATACGTACTTTAGGTGCAAGTTTAGTATGGCTTTGTATATGTGCTTTTGTGACAGTCCATAACTGTGTCAGAGTCATGTAAATGCAAAAAAATATCTACATGCTAATATTCTTATTAATTTGCGTAATAATTATGAAATAACAAACGGATTGGTTACGTGTCAAGACCTCAACTCCACACCCAACCCAACCCATAAATTTGATGGGTCGGGTCGTGTCAACATGGATATTAGTCGTGTCATCTCTTTTCATACCTGCTATGGAGCGGGTTGGGTGAGGTCGTTAATTGTCGCCCGAACAAAATTGTTGGCAATAGATGATATGAGTTCCATAGGTTTCTGATCTAGTTGTGTTTCTATAGGCAACGAAATTTTTTGGACCTTATAATATGCAATAAATTGGCTACGTGTTGGTTTTTTTTTTTGGGTCGGTTGATACTGTTTCTGATCGCAGGGTATATGTGAAGAAAATCGTGTGCAATATGTACCGCCAAAACGTCTTTGAATGGCCTGAATAAGGGATGTCTGCTTGTAAGGTGTGCTTTTCGCACACAATGTAGGGAACTAGGACCTCATTTTGTCACTGAAGATGGAAAGGCTGTGTATATGTTTTCTAAGGATCATATGCACATTGGTCATAGAGACCTTTCCGTGTGTCTGTTCTGTTTGAACTTGAGAAAGATATGTAACTTAAGAACCATGTTCACTAATGTGATGGCATGTAAGCTAGGCTTATTTAGTTTAACCCTGGTAGCATATTTCAATGCTGTGAAGATTTTATGCAGTATTTCTGTTGCATATTTTATCAATGTTTTGTCCTTTTCAATATATCTTCTGTTATTTGGCAGTCATGTGTTCTTTCAATGACAGTTTTCAATGTTAGTGGCTTGATGGCAACTCAAAGCTCACAACGCCAAAGCTAAGCTATTAATGGCCCCTACGTCAACTTGAGAATATGCCTGCCTAGTGCAGTTGATGGAAATTTCTATGGAGGTTATACACGTATGCCCTTTTCATCATCTCCAAATCGATCTGCTCCAACAAACAGTAATGCAACATACCACCAAAATGTCTTAAAGTTGATTCAATTCAAGTAACAAACTAGGGCCTAGTCACACAATTAACTGATTGAGAATTGTTTCAGGAGAATTGACTAAACAGATAAAATCTAACTAAACTTATGAAATCTATGTAACAAATCAGAGTGGTGTTTGAGGTTGGAGATAAAAGACAATTGAGATTTATTAAAACATAAGAATTTTAACGGATCATAAATAGGGAGGTTGAAAAAAGATTTTTTTTTTTTTTTTTTAAAATCTTTTTTTATGCCTTAACGGTCACACATAAAGTCTCAAATTGAATTTGAGTGTCGAAGGCACGGGAAATACTCTAATCTATATTACAATTCAGAGTGTTGTATTTATTGCTGACTGTGACAAAGGAAATTGGAGATAAAAGATGGTCTTGAAAAGTTGGGAAATTTGTTGAGGGTTGAGATTAATTTTTTTATAATATGTTTGTAAATATAAAATACGTAGAAGTAGGGGTGGGCATGGGATGGACGAACTTCATACCTATTCCATCCCGTTCGTTCGGGATCTAGTCGGGACGAGACAAACCTCATCCCGACCTCGTCCCATCCTAAACGGGTTCGGGATGAGATGAGATGAGCGGGTACTAAATAGTCTTCTAATGAATAATACAAAAGAATTTCATTACACATTGCTCACACATTAATAATACCAAATTTATGTACATATAACTATCATTGTAAAAATATTAAATGTCATGTAAATTTTATGGTCCAATGAACTTATTATTATTATTATTATTATTATTATTATTTTATGCGAATGTTAAGGTGATGTGTGGTAAAACTCGTAAGGATAAAATTAGAAATGAAAGAATTAGGAGATACTTAGGTGTAGCGCCCATAAAGGAAAAAATTAGGGAAAGACGTTTAACTTGGTTTGGTCATATGCGGAGGAGACCAAGCACGACCCCAATTAGAAAATGTTTAGATTGACAAGTTAATAGAGGGTGTAGACGGAGGGGACGACCGTTGAAAACTTGGATGAAGACGGTGAATGAAGATATCATTGAGCTTGGATTAGGTGAGGAAATGTGGGAATATCGCATTGCTTGGAGAACCAAAATCCATGTAGCCGACCCCGAATATCTCGAGAATGGGTTTTGATGATAATTGATGATGATTATTATTATTACTTTATGTTAAGCATCATTTGTGTGATACACTAATCAATAATTGTACATATGGGTGGGTAAAAATCGATTTAAATTCAGTAAACCGATCAAAATCGGTTTTCAAATTTGGTTCGGTAACCGAATCAAAATATGAGTAGAAAGAAAATAATTTAAACTGAATCGAACCTGGTTATAAACGGATCAACTGACCGAATAATAACCGAACCAACTGATATATATATATAATAACTAAATAACATGTAGGTGTTATTCCTGATTAGTGAAACAAATGCCACTGCAGTGCACCCTATTGAATTGAATCACCCATCTTTCTCTCTCAGTTTTCAATTTTGGGGCTAAAAAATTGGGTCTGTAAAAATTGGTCCAACTGAACTGAACCGATCTGAAATTAGGTTCAACCGAATTCGTCGGTTTACAATACAAAATTCGATTTCGGTTTGGGTTTTGAGCAAACCGAATGAAATCGGTTCGAGAGTCAAAACCGAACCGACATTTCCACCCCTAATTGTACATATAACTCAGTGCAAAACTAAAACAAACCATCATTTAGTATTAATGTCTTCAAAATAAATTGTCCTATAATCAATCTAAAAAACACAGACTAAACTTTCCTTTAGAAGAGTAGTTTAATTAAAATTAATAATAGTTTAATAAGTTCGGGATGGGATGTACGGAAATGAAAATCTCCATCCCCACTCTAGATCGGGATGAGTTTGATCAATCTCAAAAAGACCCAAAATAATCAGGATGAGACCGGGACGGGATGCCCACCTTGCGTAGAAGTGCTAAGAAAATGAAAAGATTGGTGAAAAAAGTTGGTGGAATATACATGTGGCAGAGAGATAAAGTATCTTGTGTGTGTATTTTTTTTTTCAAAATGAAAATTATCATAACTATCTACGTGGTTGTCAGATTTTTATAAACTTAGTATCGTTCAACTTCAATTTTAAAGATCTTTCATACAAAATAAATGATCAATACCAAAATTGTTCAAAATCATGGATAAAGCATTTGAAATTGACCCCAAATTTGAAGTTTTAAAAATTTTAAAAAAAATTGAAGGTTTGTAGTAAGATCTATGCAATTATGGTTTGTAATGATATGAAGTTTTGAAATGGGATTAAAAAATCATGGTTATCCATGATAACAAAATCTCTTATGAAATAGTTTCAAAATCATGGTAAGATCGACCAAAACTTTTAATTTATTGAAAACCAAAAAATTTATAGTTCTTGACTACTGTCTATACAACTATGTTCAAGAGCAATGAAAAAGAAACAAATACCATAAAACTAATATCGCCATCACCATGCAAATTCCCTACTCTCCAGACTTAAACATATCGATAGAAAACATTAAAAATAATAAGTTGTTCAGTTTTCATATGGAGTAACAAATATGTAGCATAAACTGAAAACATTGGACAATACCGATTGAAGGGAGACTAAAAAAAATGATGCAGAACAAATTAACTATAACAGAATGGGAACCCATTCCATTTTGCATCTGGTTGTTCAAGAGCAATGAAGGCTCAAACTAAATTGGATCAAGGCTACATATGAGTTCGTATTTACAATAGAGACAAAGCAAGTTTGAAATGCATTATTTCTCCTAATTTCTTCGGCATGAATAATTGGTGTCCCACCCTGTGTTTAAACTTATTGTGAATTATGAATGGCTGCAGCCTTGTGAAGTTCAGACAACAGTTGGTCTATCACACTTTTGAAACATAAGAATGTGTACTAAAATGTCCAAAAGTGTATATAAAGAGTGATTATAGTAGTTTGTAAATCAATTGAGATGAAGTTAAACCGAAAATGGTTTCCATTGGCAACAAAACAATAGTACCAATGCAATTAATGGATTCGAGAAATTGGAAGCAATAGTGGCTTGGATGGACAGGAAAATTTTGATGTTACCATTTCTGTGACAATTATCTTTTCACCATATAGGGATGAGGATAATGACTTCTAAAATCGATTGAATCCAATGGAGTCCAGATTCAGTCAAAATCG
>QNQO01003927.1:0-39599 GCA_003290165.1 Berberis thunbergii | reverse complement strand
ACGTGGGGTCAAGTGCCCTCACTCACTTTTGAAATTTTGAGGATTATTTGCAATTTGCCAACCTTATGATGTCGACGACACCATCTCACGCCACCCCTTCCTCTCTCTATCTATTATTTGCGACACCGACGACCTCGCCCCGTCCCTTTCTTTTTTCTGTTCCCTCTATTTGTTTACTGCGAGACCGAAACAACCATCCCGCCTTTCCACTTTTCCTTCTCCATTTCTGATTTATTTTCCATTCCTACTATCACCACCAGTTATCAACAACAACAACCCCAACCTCTCTTGTCTGCTTTGAGGAAGAATAATATTTTTTTAGTATTTCTCGAAATGAATTCGTATATATCGAGATCTAGTTTTGTATTTTATTCATATGATTTTTTTGAAGATATATAAAAAAATTTGACTCATTAATTTTTCCTCAAGATACATGTTTGTATCTCGAGATTCATCTGTAGCTTATTGTTTAAATGACATTTTGGTTATCAACGTGTGCCTTTTGACAGGCAACTCACGTTGACTGATGGTCCTGGAGGAGACTGCAATAGTGATTAATGTTGAGGCAACTACTAATTAACTATTTTTTATATGGGACAAACACAAATAACCCTTTTTTTTGTAAACATATAATTTTACATTTGAAATTAATTTTTGCCCTTAACTTTATATACCAATTTGATTTCTCCCTCATATATTTATCTTTTGTGCTCCTACAAAGTATCTTGTTGGATCTATTGTCTTCCTCATAAATTAGATAGAGTTTCGCTTAACCATTGGTGTTATGTATAGTTATTTATGTAACATTATAAAATTAAAGAAAAAATATGTTAAAAGAATTAATTGTTATAAAAACTCCCTTCAACAAAAACTCGGGTCGTCACTTATGTGGGAGATTTGGAATTACAGACGCTTTAGTTGAAAATCAATGAAAGATATCACTATTTTGAGTAAATTATGTTTCATGTCAAAACCTTGACCAGGAATTTAGCTTGATTGTTTAAAAACGTGCCATTTATAGTATTGACTTTGACATTTATATCTTTTGGTGTAAATTTGACAAAAGGTTTCAGCAGTTTATATAGTTTATGAATTACTGGATACAAATAAGATACTTTGAACGATCACATATTTAATTAATCAGATATGACTTTCACATATAATATCATTAAAAAAGATCCTGCGGAGATTTGACTTCTAATATTAGTATTTGTAGAAAGGAAACATAGAACTTAAAATGCATGTATCGAATGTACATGTCAGTATTTGTAGTTTTTACTATTAAATTTTTTTTAATGCAATTCACATCATTAGTATTTTTCAAGGAAATAAGGCATGTCGATCATAATTGGGAAAAATTTAAAAATAAATGAGATGAGCATCTTAATGCATATCTAAACAAAAGCCTTGAATTTCATGTTTTGGCGAATTTAAAGTATTTGGAGAACTCATTTTCATTATTCAAATTTTATTTCTCCCAACTTATTCAAATTTTGACCGAGTCTAATCCTAAAGTTTAAATTATAGATGTTTACCTTAGAATAAACTTGTACTTCAAAACTGATTGAGGGCGAAATTAGAGATTGTAGCAAGAATGTTTAGTACATGATATTTAGCAAAAAAAAAAATTGTATATAAAGTGCCAATGGTACGAAAATTACACTAGTATCATGACATAGGAACATTGATTGAAGTAAAAAATAATTAAATGAATAATAAAAATCAAACATGATTGACATATACTTCACTCCACCATGACACCAGCTCTAAAATTTGAGAGATACACGAGACTACATAAATACTATACTGAAAAACTGGACCATTATTTTCCATAGTTTAAAACGTGTTAATTTTAGTTAGAATGGTTGAATATAGTCGTATACTCTGTAAGTTCAAGTGACTTTCCGTTATTGACTAATGCCGTTCTAAATCTCTATATAAACTGGTCTTAATTTTAGTTGAATCATCAACCCAAAAACATGGAGCTCAACATGTTCCTTCAGGGATCACTTGCTCTCATTGCCATAATTATTCTTTCCAACATTGTCAGAAAATCTTCGAAATCTCTTTCCAGTAAAGGTGGCAAGAGTGCACCCGTGGTTCATGGTGCGTGGCCAGTCATCGGTCACCTGCACCTACTGATGGGTAAGGAGTTGCCTCATCATGCATTAGCCAAACTGGCTGATAAGTACGGGCCAGCCTTCACACTCAACATTGGCGCGTATCAAGAACTAGTGATCAGTACTCGGGATCTTGCAAAAGAATGTTTCACCACCAAAGACAAGTTCTTCCTAAATCGTCCAAGCAATAAGGCCATGAAGATCCTGACATATGGTGAAGCATCAGTTGGGTTCGCACCATATAGCCCACTTTGGGTCGAAATGCGCAAGGTTACGAAATCTAATCTCTTATCTCACCAAAGGGTCTTGATGCAAAATCGTTCACGAGCATCAGAAATTGATGCAAGTTTTAAACAACTATATGAACAATGCAATGGGAAGAGTGGAGCTTCGGTGGAAATGAAAAACTGGTTTGAAGAAGTGATGTTGAATGTGGTTACTAGGAATGTTTCTGGGAAAAGAAGTTTTGGTACCAAGGCAAGACTTGGTGATGCAGAGGCCGTGAAGTATAAAAGGGTTATTGATGAGACCGCACGGTTTATGGGGAACCTTGTGATCTCAGATATGGTTCCAAGTCTTTGGTGGTTGGATAACATGTTGGGTGCTGAGAGTGCTATGAAGAAACTTGCCATAGAATTGGATTCTCTACTTGGTGGTTGGGTGGAGGAACATAGAGGGAAGAAGTTGAGTGACGACGAGGAGGGGGACTTTATCAGTCTTACATGGGAGATGATCGATCAGATTCAGCTTCATGGTCTTGCCCTGAGACGTTCATCAAGTCTATGTGTGTCGTAAGTCTTTCTCTACCAAACTATTTTCTTGTTTTAACAATGAAAACAACTGCCTAAAAAAGTTATCATACTAAGAAACTTGGGTTTAAAAACTATAAAACTACTCATTCAAAGGCTACAGACTTTGCTTTTAGACTTTTTTTTTTTTTAAGACTTGGACGAAGGGTACCACATAGACTTACAATTTAGTACTTATATAAATGCCGTGGGCAGAAATTTCAAAATAAGGATAACAAAAAAAAAAAAAAAAAAAAATTCAAAAATGTTTTCTCGTACTGTGAGTATTACTAGCATAACCAGACTCAAACAAATGTTTTCTCTTTGTAGGGTGCTGTTGGGTGGGAGTGATACCACATCAGTAGCCCTAACATGGGCACTCTCGCTAATGTTGAACAATCGCGAGGTGTTGAAGAAGGCCCAAGAAGAATTG
Source organism: Berberis thunbergii (assembly GCA_003290165.1). NCBI lineage: Eukaryota > Viridiplantae > Streptophyta > Magnoliopsida > Ranunculales > Berberidaceae > Berberis > Berberis thunbergii. Next base: position 36,258 of record QNQO01003927.1, on the reverse strand, counting down.
GACTTCCACGTAGGAAAGGACCGCAGAGTGGACGACTCGGACCTCAAGAATCTTGTTTACTTACAAGCCATTATGAAGGAAACAATGAGGATATACCAAGTAGGTCCTCTAATTGAACGAGAGGCCGTTGAGGACTGTGAAGTGGGTGGATTCCAAATCAAGAAGGGGAACCGTATACTAGTGAACCTGTGGAAGTTGCAACGTGACCCTGAAGTGTGGTCAGATCCGTCCGAATTTCGACCTGAAGATTTCTTGAGGATAAGTCTAAGGTGGACTTGAAGGGCCAAAATGCTGAACTAATGCCGTTTGGCAGTGGTCGACGTATGTGTCCAGGAGTTTGGTTTGGGGTGCACTCCACTTCTTTGGTACTTGCTCGTCTCATCCAAGGGTTTGAAATAAGACACCACTGGATGCAAAAGTTGACATGACGGAGACATCAAGTGTGACCAATTATAAGGGAAGTCCTCTTGAAGTATTGCTCACTCCCCGGCTCGAACCTAAGCTTTATGATTTGTAGTTATGTATTCTTTTGTCTTTAAAAATCCCTTTTGTCTTTGAATGTATTCTTTTGTCTTTGAATGTAATCTTTGAATGTATTCTTTTGTCTTCGAATGTATTCTTTATTTCTTTGTTTTCACTCACCATTGCACAGTACTATTAACTAAAACAGAACCCCTTGTCAGGGTAAATGGGAAACACTTATAAGAACAAGTATTACATACATCACTCACCAGGAATAACGAGGGGTTCCTTAAGTACTGCATTAACAGCGCTAAACATAAGTTGCTGGGATGTGAAACCGTCGTTGTTTAAGTAGAAGAGGTGGACTACTTTGCACATTTTCCAAAACACATCTTTGCAAGCCTTTGGAATGACACTTCCATTTGTCTGCAACACTAACCTCAGCAGTTCTTTCCTACTACTGTCAATGACACCCGTCAGTTTGCTCTCTGCTTCTTCCACGCTGTTGATAGAAGGATCATGAATCATGAGCAATGACAACGAGTTGAGTTTTCCTTGGCTACTTTCTCTCTGCAGAAAACATCATGTTATAAATAATAAATTAACAATATAAATTTCATAGTGACTTAAATATATTCTGACAACTTAAACGCAGCTGAGCCAAACCAAAATGCAACGCTTACTTTGAAACCCTGAATATCATTGAGGCATCGCCCACACATGCTCATAAGCCTGAAAAGGTTATGGTATTCTGCTCCCTTAACAACATCCTCTGAAAGATGTGGCCCAATAAAATACAGAGTTGGTAGAACAATAGGCCCCAAAGCAAACGACACGTATGCATTTTCAGCATATTCATCCATTGTTGGCACTGAATTGTTTTCTGTCCACTCTGCCTCTCTCATCATAGACTTGAGCAACCAAAGCCACTGCAGCGGAAACAAAAAGAAATTGACACTCATCATTCTTGATACTTGATAGCAGCTGATGAAATTACTTGAGATAAGTAAATCAAAATGTATTTAAATAATCTCACAATCTCAATCAGATGTCTTGTAACATCGCGCCCTTGGAATGTGAACGCTTGTTCTGCAAGCTCCTTAATTGTGTTTTGAAGGGAAGAAAATATGATCCCCACTTGTTCTGAGCAAAAATCAGTTGTTGAAACTCCATCCCATCTGTATTTGCAAGGAAGCGTTACATGTTTAACTTGATTGCCTAATCAACTGAATTGAGATAAGAAAGATCGAAGAGAAGATATGGAGTGGAACTTACTTCTGAATCAATTCAATTAGGTTTAGCAGTTCTTCTCTAGAACCTCCAACATCAAAGAAGTCATCAACAACAGTTGTGAGAACCACATTTTTGGCCCATGCCATGCGAGCATTAGATAACTAGGGTGAGAAAAGGGTGGCTGCAGCAGAGAAGTAACAGTAAGGCAGTTTCTGCCTGGCAAATTTTAGCTTTTCAAATTGGTTTTCTTCATACCACCTGTATGTAAAAAAAAGAAAAAAACTGATAAATAATCACATTATACACTGTAGGACTGCAACATAAGCGATCCTCATTGTTCCTCAAGAATAAGAAAATAGTTACCTCTCAAGCTGTTTGAGTTCTTGCTGGTACATTGATTGACAAAATTGAAGTCTTCCACAGCCAACTTTAGGATAGCTTTCGAGTCAACATTGATTGGCCTGTTATCGGGTGATTCGGTGACATCAGAATCTTTCTAATATTAAGTATGATAAATTCTTTATTAGATTCAAAAACTACAGACTTTCTTTACCTATATGATGTTTTCAGAATTCTCAGGTTATCTACGTTATGGTTCTCCAGATTTCTCCTATGCTCTAGACGATCCAAGTTGGCATAGTAGGGATGGTTCAGGGCATCATCCACCTGAAACATACAGAGACTGACTATAAAAGATTGTCTTCCAGGGCTTGCTTCTGATGGACTGAATAATTTGCAGTAGCAATTATGAAAACCAAAATACGGTGAAATAGCTAGAATGATTGAGATTTTGTGTTGCCCAGGGTGTCCGTCCATGTGTCATTCAAACGGATTCCATGGTGGTTAAACAATGGCTTTCCCAGCAAACAAAAATACCTTGGTTCCTAAGCAATTGGTGGAGGGAAACGGGCGATGACAAAGGATACGGGGTGGCAATGCATCCATGTGTTCAGAGAGACCAACCAGTGGTGATGCCTTGGCCATTTTAGCACAAAAGGAGCATAGTTCTCGTACTTATTCGTGGGGATCGCTTCCTAAAAGAATAAAGTCCCTAATTATTCTTGACAAGAATAAAACGGCATATCTTAGACTTCCGGCTTTTAAATGTGCGTTAATTTCTTTGATACTAATTGGTTATGGAAGTATGAGGGTCTTAGGAATCAATTTGGTGCGTGTGCTGGATCAGTGGGGATGAATTGGAGCAGCATATATCTGAAAAAACAGGGGATTTACTCTGTTTTGACAGGCGACAGAATGGAAAATTTGCGGGTTTTCACCGGTATAGCGCTGCCTGCATGCGGACAGCGTGTCCTGCATTGCTGGACTGTTTCTTGTGCTCTGTTTCGGGGTTATGTCTTGCTGGACAGATTTATTTCTGGTTGGACGGCGTGATTTCAGCAGATCATGATGGTGCAATCTCGTATTTCTGGCGAGGGCAAGACAATGTGGATTTGAAGTCTTATGTTTTAGCTCTCTGGACAGAGTGCTCTGCCTGCTGGACAGAGTACTCTGTCTCATTTGGACAGCGTGCTCATTGCGTTGGTTTTGGTTGCCGAATTTGCTTTTTCAATTTACAAGCTTTTGCAGTCTGCGTGTGGAAGTGCTTTTTGGACAGCATATGCGGTTCGACTCTTGCAATCTGTTTTTTGGACAGACTATGTGCTCTTTGGACAGACTCTGCGGTTTGGCTAGGTGTGGCAATGGCTCTTGCATTCTGCGGTATTTGGAGGCCTGGATATGTATGGTTATTAACAGCCTCTTAGTATGGAGAATAGTGTGTGCTATTCTATAGGTAGTGTGTGTTTTTGTGCTATCTTTTGGTTCCATCATTTGGTTAAGTATGGGTATGGTTTTGTTGCATCTTGTTATTCTTCTTTTTTGCTTGGGTTTTTAATACGGGTAAAGTCGTAATGCATAGAATGTAAGTCAATTTTTTGATAATTAATAAAGGTCTGGCATCCCATAGCTGCCCCTCCCCTCTGGAGATTTAATTTAAAAAAAAAAAAAAAAAAAAAAAAAAAACTTGGTTCTTCAACTTTCGTGAATTGAATGCCTTCATGAATTGTTCCACTCACATACCTTAAGACTCTTTTTCCAACTTTCCAATGATTTTGCCTACGAGATTCCATGAATCTACTAAGCATACTCACCGCAAACATAAGATCGGGTCTAGTGGAAGTCAAGTACATAAGACTACCAACAAGACTTCTATAAAGAGTTCCATCAACATGCCTATTGTCTTCACATTTGATTAGCTTCAAACCAGCCTCCATAGGTGTGCTAATTGGTAGTGCACCCTCCATTCTAGACTTTCTTAATAAATCTATTGCATACTTCCGTTGAGTGATGATAATCCCATCTCTTTGTTTGTTTAACTTCAATGCCCAAGAAATAATGGAGTAGTCCCATGTCGGTCATCTCGAACTCATTCATCATAGCTTTCTTGAAATCTTCATTCATATTTGAACAACTTCCAGTGAATATTAAATCATCAACATATAAGCATACTATCAAAAACTCACATGAGATCCTTCATTGGTGTATAGAGTATGTTCAAATGGACATCTTTTAAAACCATTCTTCAAAAAAATAGCCATCAATATGACTATACCATGCCCTTGGTGCTTGTTTAAGCCCATATAAGGCTTTTTTCAACTAACATACTTTCTTTTCTTCTCCAATTTTTACATAACCAGGTGGTGAGTTATATAAACTTCCTCCTCAAGAAAGCCATTCAAGAATGCCGATTTGACATCCATTTGATAGACTTTCCATTTCTTTGAGCTGCTAATGCAAGTACTGTTCGAATTGTTTCAAGGCGAGCGCACGGGTGCAAATACTTCTTGGAAATCAACACCATACTTTTGTTTGTAAGCCTTTCACCACAAAGCGTGCTTTGTGCTTATCAACCTCGCCTTTTGAGTTTCAATTTTGTTTGTAAACCCACTTCACATCAAGGGGTTTCTTGTCATGTTGGGAAGAGAAACAAGTTCCCAAGTCTTGTTTCTTTAAATAGCATCAATTTCATTAATCCATTGCAAGCTTCCACTTCTCATCTTTAGAAGCCTCTTCAAACATAATTGGATCGGCATCAACAAACAAACAAAATTAACCAAATCATCATCCACATTGGCCAAATTGTCACCCAAATTGCTACTTGTTTGTTCATAAAGATCTTGGATACTCCTTGTCTTCTTCGAAGGGAACTTGAAGTTGAACTTGAACTTGAAGATGAAGAGGATGATGAAGTAGAATTGGGAGAAGAAGGTGGAACACCAACCTCTTCGTTTTCTTCAATTGGAGCTTCAATTTCTTCTTCGATTTCTATGCAACTTGAATTTTATTTGGTTGCATTTTCTTTCCAATTCCAAGATTCTCTTTCATTGAACTTCACATCACGGCTTATAATTAGTTTCTTGGTGAGGGGATTGTACAACTTGTATGCCTTGGAACATTCACTATATCCAACAAAAATGCATTTCTCGGACTTGTCATCTAGCTTCTTCCTTCTTTCATCCGGTACAATGTGAATAGGCAATGCTTCCGAAATTCTCAAGTGATCAACACTTGGTTTGTGTCCGCTCCAAGATTCTTGTTGGCATCTTGTCTTGCACACTTTTAGAAGAGGAACGATTCAATAGATAAACAACACATGCTACCGCTTCCGCCCAAAAGGAATTGGCAATCCCTTGGTCTTCAACATACTTCTAGCCAACTCCATAATTGTGCGATTTTTTCTTTCGGCTACTCCATTTTGTTGTGGGGTACCACGGACTGAAAATTGATGTCGAATACCATACTCTTTTAAGAAATCTCGAAGCCCATGATCAATGTATTCTCCCCTTGATCCGAGCGAAGAGTTTTCGATAGGAAACCACTTTGCTTTTCAACAAAAGCCTTGAAATTTTTGAAACAACCATATACTTCCGATTTTTGTTTTAGAAGTATATCCAAGTCTTCCTACTATAGTCATCAATGAAGGTAACAAAATAACGGTTACCACCAATTGAAAGTAGTATGCATTGCCCCACAAACATCGGTGTGCACAAGCTCAAGTTGCTTTTGATGCTCTCATGCCTTTCCACTAGGAAAAGAATTCCTACTATGCTTCCCCAAGACACATCCTTCCACATACTGTATCTGAAGTTGAATTGTAGGCAAGCCCTCCACAAGATTCTTCTTGCCATAAGAGATAGAGTTTAAAACTCAAGTGACCATATTCGATAATGGCCATAGCCAAGACTTGGCTTGAATAGTATATAAACAAGAATTAATGTTACTTTGGAAAGATATTAAAAGAAACATTTTTGCTTTGGTCATTCCCACCTTTCCCAATGATAACATCATTCTTATATTTGATCTCACACAAAGCTCCCTTGAAATTTACTTCATACCCCTTCAAAGAAGTTGCCAACACTTAAGAGATTGTGCTTAAGGCCTGGAACATAAAATATATTTGAGATCCGTTTTACTCCTTGCTTGGTTTGGACAAGAATATCACCCCTTCCTTTGACTTGAAGGTTGTTGTCATCTCCGATTCTAACTTCACTTTGAAATGTTCTCATTTATCTTCACAAAGGCCTTCTTGTTCCCGATCATGTGGTTGCTACAACCACTATCCATGAACCACACATCTTCTAATTAGGAAGCTCCATGAACATTGCATGTAAGGAAAAATTGTCTTCTTCCTCCTCATGCATAAAATTGGATTCTTTGTTGTCTTCCTCCATCCTCTTTCTACACTATCTCTTGCATGGCCATACATATGACAACGATGGCATTGAATATTTGATAAGAAATATCTCCCTCTTCCACGATAAGATGAAGACTCACCATCATGAGATTTCTCTTGTCCACCATAGCCTCTTCTCTACCACGAGAAGTGGCTCTTCCACGACATCTTCCTCTCAAGCCATCTTTAGAGGAATCTCTAAAGGAGATTTGCGTTTGAAAGGCTTGTTCAATATAACTAGAATCATATTGCTTCATTCGTAGTTCATGGGATTTTAGTGATCCCAATAAACTCTCCACCTACAAAGAAGATAAATCCTTGGATTTTTCAATAGCAACAACACTAGACTCAAATTTTCGAGTCAAACTCCGAAGGATTTTTTCGACAATTCTTTGGTCTTCTAGATTCTCACCATTCAATCTCAATTGGTTGACAGTTGAGATAACCCGATTGAAGTATTCTTCAATAGTCTCAGACTCCTTCATTCTAGTGTATCAAACTCCCTCGAAGAGTTTGTAGACGCCACCATCTTGACTTTGTCATCTCCTTTGTATGAAGAATAAAGAATATCCCAAGCTTGTTTAGCCATTGTTGCTCCTGAAATTCTGTCCAAAATAACTTCATCTACTATTTGCATAATGAAATACTTGGCTTTGTAGTCTTTCTTGCGGTTAGACTTCAACTCGGCCAAGTCTTGTGCATTAAGCGTTGTTACATCTTCGGGCTCTTGGAAACCAATCTCTACGATCTCCAATAGGTCTTGTGAACCAAATAGGGCCATCATCTTCATTCTCCAATGATTGTAGTTTTTACTGGTAAGAAAAGGAAGTGGAGGTTGGACGGAATTGTTGTTGTTGAACGCCATGGTTCTCTCAACTAGGCTCTGATACCAATTTGTTGGGATTTAACCAACTATGTGAATGAATAAGAATAAGGAAAACAAGAGAGAGTGTTATATCTTGATAAAACTAGAACTCTGATGTGTAGAAAACTCACTTCATTTACCTATGATTGAAACCAAATAATACATAGGTTTAAATAGGACTCACATGACCACTTAGTAAAAGACACATCTCTTAGTAAAAACACATTGGAACGCCAAAAGACACAACTCTTCTAGAACTAGTCTAGATTAATTCTCTAACATCCTTTTCATGTCCTCAGCAAAAGAAGTGGTTGTTATTTCTATAAACTCTGAGCTAGGCATCAGACTGGCGAGCTTGTCAGCCAATTGGTTCGTTTCTCTTACTGCATGCAGGAGCCTATAGTCTTTGGAGCTCAGTTTTAATTTTCCTGCATGTATGTCGAGCTTCCCAAGGGGTGCTTTATCTGAAGTGAGGTAAGTATAAGCATTTGTGGAGTCCATGCAGCATACTACTTTCCTTAGCCCATGCTTTTTGGCTAATTTGATCCCAAGTTCCACTCCTTGCAGTTCATGCAGAGTGACTGATTTGCACACCCTGTGATCCTGCTTCGCTACTATCTCTCTGCAGAAACATCATGTTATAAATAATAAATTAACAGTATAATTTCATAGTGACTTAAATATATTCTGACAGCTTAAACGCAGCTAAGCCAAACCAAAATGCAACGCTTACTTTGAAACCCTGGATATCATTGAGGCATCGCCCAACATACTCATTAGCTTGAAAAGGTTATTTTATTTTATTTTTATTTTTATTTTTATTTTTATTTTTATTTTTTAATTAGAACCTCCAGTGGGGAGGGCAACTATGGGATGCCAGACCTTAATTACTTGAAAAAAATTCTGATACAAAACATCGAGGGTACATGACGACTTTACCCAAGAAGTAGAAATCCAATTGGACAAAACATCATAAAACTATAAAATCCAAAAAAAACCGTCCATAACTCACTAGCCTAGGCCAACATCCCCCAAAGTGACATAACCACTTGAGATTTTTCTATTTTCAACTTGGCCAAATCCACAACATACCTTGTGCAAATTAGAATAGCTAGAAAACTCCAACACTTGCAGCTAAAAAGAGAATGCAACTTGCATCTTGTTAAAACATTGCAAAACCAAATTGCATCTTGTTAAAATCAAATTGCCAAACCAAATTGCATCTTGTTAAAACCTTGCAAACCAACTTGCAAAACCAAATTGCATCTCCTCACAATGCCAATGATCAGCACAAGCATCCAGCAGCAACACAATCAAGCAGCACAAGCATCCAGCATCAACACAAGTAGACAACACAAGCAGGCAGCACAGTCCATAACCGCGCCCAGCAGCAACACAGGCCACTGCAACGCAGCCACTCAGCGCTGCAGCCTCCATCACGCCCTGCCTTACCAGCAGTCTTAGCCGCAACACAGTCTACCGCAGCAAGACCACAGCAGCCAGCCCCCAAGCCGTCCATTCCATACACTTAGCATCCTCTCCTTGCCCTAAAAAACAGGGTATACTCTGTTTTACAGCAGAGTATCCTTCCAGCTCTCGATTCCAGCGTCTATCAATGCCCATTCTTGCGGCGTCTACTCGTCCCCGTGACGTATGTATGTCGTATGCCAACGGTCCAGCACTGATAATCCTGCCACTCTCCTAGGAAGATCATTCGCGGTGAAAGAGACAGTCCTATGATCTCGTTGAGCTCTATATGCTAACGCGTCCGCCACCTCGTTGGCTTCTCTATAAATATGGGAACAATCTAATGTCATTTGTGCCGCCAAAAATTTGATTTCTTTCAAATATTCTCCAAATGCCACGGTATCTTGAAATTGCCCTTAAACCATCCACAAACAATTGCCGAATCCGTCTGAACAACCACATGTTTAAAGTCCAATGAGAGACAAAGGCCTCCCTTCAGCTAGAGCCAAAATTTCCGCTTTATTATTTGAGCCTGCACCAAAAAAAATTTGCTTGCCCCCAACACAAAAACCCCTAGAGTCTCTAATGATCACACCGCCTGCAGCCAAGTTCTTACAGGAGGACCCATCCACATTGAGAGCAACAAAATCTGACGAAGGGGGATGCTAGAACACAACTCTACTTAGCTTTCTCAAAACTAGAGTTTCTTGTATCCCCAAAGCCCTTAATGGAGCCTTATGCCAGCTGACTTGTTTAGGAGTTATAAAATTATTTGCCAAGTGTAGATTACGCCGAATATTCAAAATCACAAAAGCAGGATTCGGGGCAGCATTGTCATAAACACATTTGCACCGCTGTTTCCATATTTCCCATAAAATGAACATGGGAGTGAGAAGAATAACACACCTGTTTGTGTTCTCATATTGGCTTGCCTAAACCAAATGACAAGGGTCGTGGATATTTCCGCCGGTTTTCTGATATGCCACATCAAAAATCAACTCAAAATGGTGCCAAACCTGCATTGCCAGTTCACCATCCAAAAACAAATGATTCAGAGATTCTCGTTGTGGCATGTTGCAACATCTACATTTAGAAGCCAGACTAAAATCCACATCTGTACAGCTCCCCATCCACTGGTACCCCTCTACGGAGTAATTTTCACACCAAAACTGAAATTCTAGAAGGAAGAATATCATGCCAAATCATTCGATAGAGGTCATTGACCGTCCCTTTTTTGCGTAGTATTTCATAGGTCGACTGAAGGGAAAAATTCCCATTTTGGTTCGGAACCCATATACATTCATCTTTTCCATCTTCCTCGCCATATAATCTATCAGAAAAACTTCTCCTTGCTATATGTCTGATCTGCGGGATAACCAATTCAAAATTGGAAGAAATCACTTCATTTACCAAAGGTCATACACCTAGATCAACCAAATCTGTCGATCTTCTGAAGGATACAACCGAATTCCAATTTTCCTCAAAAAAACTGATATTTCCCTGACCAATGCGCCAAAAGGTTATGGTATTCTGCTCCCTTACAACATCCTCAGAAAGATGTGGCCCAATAAAATACAGAGTTGGTAGAACAATAGGCCCCAAAGCAAATGACACGTACACTATAAAAAAAAAAAAAAACCTTTTAGGGACGTAGTCAAAATTGTCGCTATAGACAACAATTTGTCGCAATAAATATTGGGCGACAAAATATTAGTCGCGCAAAGGTTGTCGCCACAGCTCTGTCTCGCAAGCCTTTGCGCGACAAAAATAAATCTTTGTCGCTACAAAATCCTTTTTGCGACGACATCAAAGACCGTTGCAAAAGGGTGCATAATATTGTTTTGTGCGACGCTAATTTCGTCTCAAGAAATATAATTGTTCTTCGTGCAAAATATACTTAAGCGATTAACCATTTCGTCGCATTAAACTTTGTCGGCATAACTCAATCGTGACGATCCCTTTTGTCGCGTTAGACTTTTTCGGCTTAACTCAATGGTGACGAACCTTTCATCGCACAAGATATTCTTTACGCGACAACAATATTCATCACTCTAATGTTGTCACGCAGGTTACGTCGATCCAAACATGCTTGATCTATTCTTATGCGACGAAAATTTGTTGCTTAAAGTTCTGTTTAATAATTTTGAAATCTTTTAATTCAAATATTTATTTTAATTAAATTTGAAATATTTATTAATTGAATCGTCTCACGCATAGAAAGGTTTGGCTAATTTATTTAAATACTATTAACTTTACAAATTAATAATGTAAAATCATAATGTATCCATTACAAATTAAAAATTTTAAACCGTATTGTATAGTTACAAATTAAAAAAACACATTAGTACATTTTTTAGGAATGTGATGGTTGATGATGGTTTGTCGACAGTAGCGGGAGGCTCGACAAATTAATCCCCGACTGCTGGAGAGCCCCTAATAACATACTCCACCTAGTTGCCTCTTGTGATTGTCGTTCCCCCTCCTGGGCCTCCCTCTCCGCCTCACGCACTTTGGCAGCATTTAATTCATTCTGTAATTCCTCCACTTTTGACTGTAATGATGAAACGATTCCGACTGACCGCTGCGAAGCTGATGATGAGGTGTTGACCTCACGAACTTTAGCTTTTCCCATCCCCCGAACAATGTTTCCGGGTCTTGGACTTAGCGATTCCAATGTCTCCGTCAAAATATGTAATCCTGCATCAGGATTGTCCATTGTGAGCTGTTCCAACGGAGTTTCCGGAGGATGCTGCGAGGCCACTCATTCCATGTAGGCATCCCGCCTCTCCACCATCGTTTATTTGATTAAAAAAATATTAAAAATTAATAACTTTTAAAACAACAGAAGTGACAACATGCAAAAAATGCAAAGAATAAAACTTACATGCAACTTTACGGCAACCTCATTGCCAGGTAGTGCATAAACATCCTTGAACATGTCGATTTCTGGGAATTTTGAACTCTCCTACAAAACATTGTTACAATAATAAACCAACTAATATAAACATTTAATTGAATGTATTGACTAAAAATAAAATAATGAAATGAAACATATGAGTTAACTTACTAGACGTCGTTCCTCCACCCTATAAGAAAAGGGCAATGAACCAGAGTGATGTCAAATTTTTTTTTGACGTCGGTTCGCCTTGTTCGCCTCAGATCTTTTCTGTATAATTATTCAAAATATATATTAAACATATGCATTATTACATATATAAAAATAAATATGTTTATTTTAATTAAATAAAACGTTAATGCTTACCAGAAATGTGGGAGATCGAAAATGATCACACAACCACACCCCACTCATCAAGCCTATGCTCCAATTCGATTGGGGGTTGTGCCTTAGCACTATCCACATCAGAAAACGTTTGGAAGTCTCAATGGAAATCATGCTTCCAATTCCTGTATCGATCCACGCACGTACCGGTGATATATTCATGAATGTTTGGATCATTCATGTTAAACTCAAAGTTAACCTGAATTTTTAAATAATATTTATTAGAGAATATTAAGGCCCAAAGAGATAAGTTATACCAAATCATGTAAAAATGCAAGCATAAACATGCAAAACCTTCACAACTTTCTGCATTATAAAGATTTTAATTATTAAAGGTTGAGATGAATGGCTAAAACTTACTGTGAGCGCGTCCAACACCTCGGCCTACGTCTCGGGCTTGACCTCACTCCAAGATGAGGATGTCATCGGGCAATGGTTGCGAATGATTGCACCAATGTCATGCACTAACAAGCTATTAATCTTCGCCGATTGTGAGTGACGATGACTAGGATCCCACACTACGGGAATGCGTGTGTTAGTGGTTCGTGTGATCCTTTGGGATTTTAGTTGTCTACAGGGCCCACTCATTTTCTTTGTTGTTGTAAAAAAAAAAATCAATTTGCCGAATATGATGAGGAAAACTTAAGTTTATTACCTCTAGGGAGCTCTCCATCTCCTTGGGGGAGGGGTTTACATCCTCAGTCATGGTTACAGTCTCGAGTGCAATCTCAGGAGCCGTTGATTGACGGTTTGTTCATCTGGAGCTTCGTCGAGTGAGAACTTGAAGAACTAATCCAGACGATGAAGATTAATCAACTACTGGAACATTTGATCCATGTGCTGGTGGAGTATTGATAGAAGATGCCCTTGTAGCGGGAGCCTTAATGGTGGAATGAGCTACATTGGGCGGAGGAGCAGCGACCGAACTACTATCAGCAACAATTACAGACCTACGTTTTCTTGTTATCAAAGAAGCCATCTGAACCAAAATAATAAAAACACAACAATTACAAAGTAACATGAAGACAAAGTAAATAGATGCAATCAGTGGAAGATCGTATAAAACAATAAATTAACTATACAATGTATAATGAAAGAGAAAACTTGAATTTCATAAGGTTCGGGAAGAAAACTGGATAAAATGGGGAAGAAGAACAAAAAAAATTAATTTCAACAGCAAATGTAGAGGAGATATAAATGTACATGTCTAGCATTTTATATGCAAATGTAAATCACTATAGTACAATAATCAATAAGAGAGACTGGAGTTTACTATCAGAAAACTCATTCAAAATTAGATCAAAAGAGGGAGAAATTTAGAAAGATTGAATCAATGGGGAACAACCAAAATTGATCATGGAAGAAAACAACTTGAAATTCTGTAACAATCCAGAAACCAAATAATCTGACTACCACTTCAACAATCCATAATTCTAACAAATGAAGCATGCCCATGATTCAAATCAAATGAAGATAGTTGTGACATTTCGCAAGTCCTAACTCCTAAGATGTTTTGAAAAATAAAGGCAAAATACACTGCGAAGATGAAGTTATGGACTGAGGACCTAAGCATGGTAGAATTAGATATGGAAAGCAAAGATGAAGTTATATGGACTGCTAGACAAAATGGACAATACACTATGAAAGCAACGTATGAGTTCGCGTCACAAAAATAACAATAATGAGTGGAGCAATCTGATTTGGTACACGAACATATATTTCATTAGAGCTATATTTCAATACGGACGGCGCAAAAATCCAAACCCCTTCCTATCAGTCAAGTAACTTGACAGATCCTAGTTCCAACCATCTTAATCTATTGCAATCCAAACCTTCCCAGGAGTGACAAAAACAGAAAGTGTCGCCAAAACAAAAAGTGTATCACTTCTAGTACCACCGTCATTTAGTGTCGCTAAACTGATTATTTGTTGGTGGCTCGCCAAGCGGTCGTGCGAGTTGCGCAAAAACAGAAAGTGTCTCACTTCTAGTACCACCGTCATTATTTCGTTGAGTTCGGTTGAAGGACGTCTCAACATTATGGAGATACATTGAACAATAAGTTAGTGATTCATTTGCAATATATGCCTCCACTATGGATCCTTCGGGTCTTGCCATGTTCTGTACGTACCTTTTGTATGTGCCTAATATTCTACAAAATATAAAAGATGTCAGACTCGTTACAATAAATGAAGAATAGTTAGAAAACAAGCATATGAGTTACCTTTCTATTCGGTACATCCACCGATAATTGACCAGCCCACCAAGCTTTGCCTCACCCGGTAAATGTATCATCAAGTGAATCATGCAAGTAAAAAATGCAGGAAGAAATATCTGTTCGAATTTGCATAAGATGTTAAGAATATCGTGTTGCAACCTTCTATATCCGATTTGTGCAGAGACTTTGCGCATAGCTGCTTGAAGAATCTCGACAATTCTGTAATAGTGCCAACAACACTCGATGGCAAAAATCCTCAAATAGCGACCGAAAGAAGACGTTACAGTAGTACATGACAGTCATGGCTCTTCAATCCCGAATTTTCCCATCACTCATTTTCATTACAACGGGCAATATTAGATGCGTACCCATCTGGAAACTTCACAGAAGAAAAAAAAATTAAATTTTTTTTATCTTTACTGGCGGTTTAACTGCAAAATATGGATGTCCCTTTACCCATTTGTCACCGACTTTCTTAAGCGATAACCGTTTCTTTAGACCCATGTTCATACAATCTTCCCTATCTTTCACAATGTCCTTCGATTTTCCTTCGATGCCAAGAATTGTCCCAACCACACTATCACACACATTCTTTTCAATATGCATCACATCTAGGTTGTACCTGATCTTTAATTTCGACCAGTATGGAAGCTCGAAGAATATACTCTTCTTCGTCTAGTTCAGATGTGTAGCTGACCTATGCAAATTAGTATCACGATTATCGGGATGTTTGCCAATCTGACCAAATTTCAAGCTATTCAATTTAGCCAAAATTTCATCCCCCGACCATTCTCTAGGTCTAGTGTCGTTCTCCATTTTTCCATCAAAGTCCACCTTATTTGTTCGCCACTCGTGATCCTAGGGCAACCATCTAAGGTGACCCATATAACATACCTTTTCCGCGTGCCAATCAGACGTTACATCATCGTTGCATATCGGACATGCCTTATAGTCCACATCACTGCTGCTGCTCTCAACATAAACATTGTGTTGGTAGACTTACCAAATGTACGTACACCATTTTTCCATAAGTCTTTTAACTCATCAACCAACGGCCGCAAATAAACATCAACGTCCTTTCCTGGATGACCAGGAATTAATAAAGTCATCATTGTAAATTCTTTTTCATACTCATCCAAGGGGGCAAGTTATAAGGAACAACAACGACAGGCCAGGTGCTGTGAGTAGAGCTCATATTCCCGAACGGATTAAATCCATCAGTTGCAAGCCCCAATCTAACATTGCGCGGGTCTTCTGCAAAATCGGGATACATAGTATCGAATGCTTTCCAAGCCTCTCCATCAGCAGGATGTCTCAAAAAATCATCATCAACCCTTCCTTCCTTGTGCCATCTCATATGACTCAAAGTGTGCGTCGACATGTACAGTCGCTGCAATCTGGGCTTCAGTGGAAGATAACGCAAAACCTTTTGTGGAATTTTCTTCGTTTTATTACCAGAATTAGGCTTATATCTTGGCTCATTGCACACAGGGCATGCATCTATCCCTTCAATTTCCTTATAAAATAATGCACAGTTGTATTTGCAAGCATGAATCTTTTGATACCCCAAACCAAGACCATTCAACAATTTCTGCGCGTTACGATAATCCTCAGGCAAAACGTTTTCCTTCGGAAGCATCCGCTTCATAATTCCCATTAAATGAGAAAAACACTCATTCGACATATGATGTTTCACTTTGCAATGCATCAACTCCACAATGGCAGTAAGCAGGGAGAACTCTGTGCAACCGGGGTATAATGCTTGTTGGGCTTGTTTCAACAGTCTTTCATAGTTTTCTAACTCTTCACTTTGCAGCATGTTGGGAGGTACGGTATATCTCCTACCATATCATCAATGCCATCTTCGTTCATCGATGCATATGGATAAGCGTCATTTATTATACCCATAACTTGGTCATTATCATGGACGTTTCTTCAATGTGCGGCACAAGTGGCTGAGAATTCGATGAAGTCGAACGAAATTCTCATCGCTCCCCATGATAAATCCACCTCGTATAATTCTGAATCATCCCATACCTCGCCAAATGATGTCGAACCATATTGAATGTCTGCCACAAACAATTGTTACAACATTGACACGGACACTTGATATGATTCGTCATACCAGTGACATGTGCCCTTGCAAACTCAATGAAGCTCTCGATCCCATTTAAATATTCATCACAACATTTGTCCTGATTTTGTATCCACTGTCTTTCCATTGCGCCTGTTTTCAGTTTATAAACAAAACATGAGAATTCAAGAGAGTTAATGACACTAATGCGATTAGGTTTCAATGTGGAAATTTTTCAGCAACATCTCAATTACAATTCTTCAAGTGGACGATGTAGATATTATTAATTAATAAATATCTAGTATGCACTCGAAAAAAAAATGTGAGACACTCCCAAAAATCCACATGATAGCAACCTAATTTCATGAAATTTCAAAAAATAAAAAAATTAGTAATTTCCTGACCGTTCTCCAAGTAAAAGAGAGAGACGATTGGAGGTGTGGCCGGCACCGGCGATGCAAAGAGGCGACGAAGGCTTTAACTTCATCACGAAAGAGGTTTTGACGCGACGAAACAGTTCGTCGCGTTAAGTAGTTAGCTATTTTTTGTAATTGTGTGACGAAATTAAATATGTCGTCGCGCTAGGATAATGTTGAGTGACAAAACTTCCCTCGTCGCGCTAAGAGTCATCACAAAAGGGGATTTTTTTTTTAGTAGTGTTAGGATGATGATAGTACTCATCTAGTAAAGATAACATGGTCAATACTCATACATCAACATCTTAACAACACTTGGGACAATGTTGATGTCTATCTAAAGCCTCCCTCCACCTGGTTTTGTTGCTCTTCACATGAAATTTCATCTATCATACATCATAATTTATAACACACATCACACCAAATTGGCGTTTTTGTAACAACTCTCAAAACAGTATCACTTTTGAGATGTTACAATTCACCAAACAATTTCAAGTCAAAAATTAAATTTAGTAAAAAAATGAAAAACAGTAACACAAAAACAATGATACAATAAGTTGGAGTATCACTGTTATAACCAGACTCTTCATGATGATACAATTATTGTATCATTTTGTTTGTGAAAATGTGTAAAATTGTTAGGTAATTTGTTACACTTCAAAAGTGATATTGTTTTAAGGGTTGTTACAAAAATGTCAATTTGGTGTAGTGACAATATTATCGATCCCAATTATGAAGTAAGACATTAACAACCACTCCTCAATACAATTTTGCACATGGTGTACGTAATAGATGGTTGTAACCATGCATAAGCACACCTCACTCAAACTTAATATTGGTCATGCATGTCTCATAATATATGCTCACAAAGTACAACTAAGGGTTGGTAAGTATAACAACAACAATTCTAGCCAGCCTTGTTTGCTGGTCTTTTTTGGGTTTTTTCTTAGCTTTTCTACAATTCTATCCCTTCTATAAGTGATGTTTGTGGTTTTGTTTTAAAGAAAAAGAGTAAAAGTATAAAAAAAAATCAAGAAAAAATTTTAAAATGTCAACCAACAAGCCTGGCTAGCCTTACTCGTATAACAATGATTAGAACAATCAATAGTAATTACACCATTTTCATAATTTTAAGAGGAAAAAAAAAGTTTCCTTTGTAGTTGCCTCGATTGTAATTGTGATTGGCACATGGGTGATGGGAGAGTCCTCATTTTGTATAATTCAATCATTTATTATTTATTAGTGGTTAATAGTGCTCTAAAAATCGCTAGGCGATAGATGAGCGGTGAAGAGAGGACTAAGCGCCTAAGCGGAAGTCTAGGCAATTATTTATTTATTTATTTATTTATTTATTTATTTATTTATTATAATTTATAAAAGTTAAGGATAATGGGTTATAAATTACTTACCAACTCTTCTACAAGTCCAATATGACCCTTCTAATACTATTTGCCTCCTTTCTCTTTGAAAAAATTCTAAAGTGCACTGATGGTGTGCCTGGTGTTGTAGTAATAATGTAAAATAAATTTAAGCAAGATGGTGGTAATGTAAATAATAGTAATTTATTTTAACCATTTAGTTCCTCATAAACAGAAATTTAGAGGTACTACCAAATCATTATCCATATCTTCCCCCTTCCCTCTCTTTTCTTACAATTCACTTTTTGCCACCCAATTATCTTTTATTTGTTATTTTGCTCTAATTTCAAGAATAGGAGCAGGAGTGTTATATCTTAACAAGAAATCAAAAAACCCATACGCAATACATAGATAGGTGGTTGTTATTTCATAAACTCTATTTTTCTTTTTAAATTTGCTTGTTTGAAATATTCTTACTGAAATTGGTTGTATTTATCATATGATATAAATTTGGGCTAGAGAAAATTTGTGGCAAGCCATGAAAGTTTTCCCTTTCAAAATGAATTCTTTGGAGAAACACGTTTTACTAACTATATGTTTGTTTTGTATGTTTTTCTATTTCATCTAATAGTTGTTGCATATTCTTCAAATGTATCTGACAAATAGCAACTCATTCAACGACTTTTTGGGTTTTTTTCAAGAAATCTTCACAAAATAAGCATACTAAGTTAGATTACATCCTAGATATATATTTTTTTGAAAGGCAACATCCTAGATATACATCCTAGATATATACTCTTCATTAAGTCTCGACTTCTATTATAATTAATAATACATATAAGATACAAAAATATTTCATTTATATTGGCGGCGTTTTGCGAGTCTTGATTTGTTGTACTAGATACAATTGAAATTAATAGCTAAATTAACACCACATGGTTGATTAGGCTAGTGATAAATTTCATAGGCTTATTAGTGTTATAAATGGTTTTTATATTTCTCCATTTACCTATAGAGTAGTTTGCAGAAATAATAATAAGATTTTCAAAAATCTTGGCTCCGTGATTGAGATATAGGTATTATTATGGAATTAGAGTCCAGATTCAGACCTTGAGATTGTCCTAGGCAAAAAATTGCTCAAGTCTTGTAATACCCGCCAAATTCACTTACCAATATATTTGCATTATTTTAGAAGTTAATAATATTTATTAGTAGTAATTATTAATTAATAATAATTACAAGTAATAATAGTTTATAATTTTTAATTTCAAATTAAGGTTAGGCTAGTGGTGGGTAAGAGATAAAGGGTGGGTGTGTTTAGCCAAAGAAACCCTAAATTATTCCTTTAAAGATACAACCCTAGTTTATTTTTCTTCTCTTTGCACACACACACAAAAGAAGAAGAAAAAAAAAAAAAAAAAAAAAAAAAAAAAAAAAAAAACTGCGTTGAAAAGTGGGAGAAGCTTGAAAAGAGGAACCTTAAATTTTTGCCAAAAATCGGTGAGTACAACTCTATTCTTGTTTAGTTTTCTTTTTTTGTAATATCATTGATTAGATATACTGCATATCCCTACGTATGGAAGAGAGAAAGGATGAAAGAGGGATTTTCTTTTAGGTTTTTAGTTTTGTTTTGTGTGTATGGGTTTCCATTTCGGTGATCTGAAATGAATTTTTTTTTTATTTTATTTGATTGCCATTTGACGCCTGACACGGTTTTAAAAAAAAAAAAAAAAAAAAAACAATAATCATTTGTGCGTAGGATGTCTGACAAACTTTTGTTTGATTGACGTTTTGAAAATAACGTGTAGTTTACAGTTTGAAATCCTAACATATAGAAAACTCAAGAATATGTGGCTTGGATGTGTCTTGGTTTTAACATGTGAAATCCATTGGTGGGTCTTGCAATCACAATGAAATGCAAAATTTCACTGTTGGCCATTTCAATGAGTTAAAAAGCATTGTTTGCTTATAAAAACAAAAAAAAAAACATGGGAGAGTCATTATCATTTTGGATGGGTAGGTGCACGGTTTTTGAGAAACTTTTGGTTACTGCATACATGATATTTATATGCATAAATGTGTGTATGAGTATTGATTTTTTTTTTACTGTTTCACCAAGTCAAATCAACATACGTTGGTACTTGATAATCGACATTTACAAATTAGTGTTAATTTGTGGGTATATGTGGAGGAGAATTGATGTCATGTTGCAACAGTGGACATGGTTAAATTGTGTAGTATAATTGTAGTAAGGTTTTATGCATATGGTATTGTAAGGGGAATGTGATGGACTGTCAATTGATTGAAGAAAAATAATAATAATAATAATGATAATAATAATTAAGAATAATAATAATATTGGCTCAAATAAAATACTTGGTAAATGTTCTTTATCCACAACTCCGAAAAAAAAAAAAAAAATGTGAAAAGAAAAGAAATTTTTGTATACAGACTTGCTTGTATACGTGTGATAGAATGATGGGTATGCAGACTTGCTTGCATATCAGTACACCGTTCCATGTGAGTTCGGTTGTACGTGTAGAATGCTTGCCATGGATCGAACTTCGGGTGTGATGACATGTTCCTCGAGGTGGCACCCCACTTGGAACATGTACGCTCCGAGTGGTTTCGAAGGCAAGGGAGGCACACTTGGGTGAGGTGTGTTCGGCACAGGAGGAGAGTGCGATTGTGGAAAAAGGAGCCAAGGATTAGAAATCAAAAACAAATAATTAAATAAAACTATTTAATTGAGCATGTCATTAAATTGTGTAGAGATTATTTTAGCTCGTACTAGGTTAGCCTTGAGGGAAGAAACTAACCGCTCATTCAAATCTTGAATGAGAACTACCTGTCTTCCTCAAGGTGAAATTTGCATTTTTGTACTTTTATATTTAATTGTTTGAATTGTAAGTTTGCTCACACCAGTATGATTATACTGACCCAGATTTTGTATTGTTTTACAAATTTGGGTACGTTCCTAATGAGCGTAGTCCCAGAAAACTATCAGGGTTAATTGGTGCGTAAGGAAGGAGAATAGCTGCGTGGCGATAACTGAGGAGTCGACGCGTTTATTTTATTTCTTAGTTTTTATTATTATTTCCTAGGTAATCAGATGTAGGATTTGGAAATAAATGCTGAGTTTTGTCAGATACTTATTTGGGGAATGGATTATTGTAATTTTCATTTATTTTTTTTTTGTGGACCACCTCTTTAGAGGAAGAATATTGAGGAAACTTATTAGTTGTTTTCCACCTTATGACTGTACCATTTTATGCGTTCATGTCATGTCTTGGTTTTTGGACAATCTATTTATTTAGGTTGATCGAAAATTGGGGCGTGACATTTTTGGTATCAGAGCATTTGGTTAGCCTAGATCTAGGGTAGGTCTAGGTGATCCTCGGAAGTGTGGAGATGGGATTATGAATGTTTGGAGTATTAAGTATTAACGATTATTTATTTTCGCTTGAAGGTAATGGCGAACACTCGATCAAATGGGGCCAATGGACAGAATAGTGATAACGGGCGGAATAACGCTAGTGGCCCAAATGGTTCGAATGATCAGGGAGGGGTTCCTAACTTGGTTCAGGTAGACGTGGGAGCCATGATGACGCAACTTTTGCAGGTTGTGCAGACCAACCATCAGGATAGTCATGGTGACCCGTTTGCCAGGAGAAATAAGGAATTTGGGAACTTAGGCGGTCAGAGGTTTAATGGAGAGACTGGCCCTATTGCAGCTGAGAAGTGGATTCGCAAGTGTGAAACCATATTCAATCGGATGCAGATAACTGAGGTGCAGAAACAAGAATTAGCTGCTCATAACTTGGATGGTAATGCCAGGTATTGGTGGGATTCTGTGGAGGAGAACATGGATACGACTGTTATGACTTGGGAGACTTTCAAGTCCAAATTTGACTGTCAGTTTGTACCTGAAGCTGTGAAATCTCAGCTAGCTGCAGAGTTCTTTAGTTTGACGCAAGGTACCAAGTCAGTGACCCAGTATGTGACAAAATTCAACGAGTTGACTCGGTATGCTCCGTACTTGGTTGATACCCCTGCCAAGAAGAATCAGAAGTTTATCAAGGGTTTGGGTCATTATTTGTCAAAGTCGCTTTTACCCTTCGATAAAGAACCATTCGACAGAGTTTTAGACTTAGCTCTCAAGTTTGAAGAGCAAGATGCTGCCTTTCGAGAGGCTAGAGAGAAGAGCAGGGGAGGTGAGTCGTCTAGAAACTCGCGTTCATCTGGGAACCGAGATCAGAACAGATATAAGCCTTATGATCAGAATCAACGAGGACCTGGATTTCAGTATCAGCCGAGGTCCCAATCTGGAGGTCAGTTCCAGCAGAGGCCCCAGGGAGGAGTTGAGTCCCAGGGAGGTTACAGGCCGCAGGGTGGCTACAGGCCCCAAGGGCAGCAGTGGCAGAGACCAGCATTTCAGAATCAGGGCCCACAAGGCCCATATCAGCAACCTCGACCTCAGGTACCTGCAGCACCACGAGGGCAGGCTCCCACTGATAGGTTATGCTACAAATGTAACCAACCAGGGCATCTCATTCGTTATTGTCCCAGTTGGCGAGGCGCTCCACAGGGTAGGCAGGCCCCACCAGCACGAGCATTTGCGGTTCTACCAGGGCAAGAGAATGTTGAAGGTACCATTACCACTCAGTTTCCATTGCGAGTATTATTTGATTCTGGTGCCTCTCATTCTTTTATTTCTCGGCGAATGGTAGAAAAAGAAAATATTAAAGCTATGCCACTTATAAAACCTTTATGTGTTGAGACACCCATAGGAGGCACTGTCACATTATCTGAGTATTGTAGAAATTTTGAGATCTCTTTAATGGGTCAAAAACTTGTTGCGGATTTGATAGTTATGAATTTTGAGAATTTTCATGTTATCCTTGGGATGGATTGGTTGGGTAAAAACTATGTTACTATAGATTGTGCCGCGAGAACCATTTTGATAGATACACCAGGGTTGCCGCGAGTTAGTCATGTTTGTGAACCTTGTGGGGACTCCACAATGACGAGCACTCTATACTCTATGGATATACCAGAGAAAGATATTAGCGTGGTTGAGGTGGTGAAGGATTATGTAGATGTATTCCAAGAGATTCCTGGTTTACCACCTAAGAGAGAGGTCGAATTTCGAATTGACTTGTTGCCAGGGGCAGCACCGATTTCGAAAGCTGCATACCGATTGGCTCCTAAGCAGTTGGATGAGATGAAAGTCCAACTAGAGGAATTACTCCAGAAGGGGTAAGGAATTTTTTTCTCTTTTCCCTCTCATATGTTTTATAATAGTTATATATATATATATATATATATATATATATATATATATATATATATATGTGCTTAATTGTGAGTAACTATATGGTTAATCCTTTAAGGTGTGTATATTTAGGTTTATACGACCAAGTAATTCTCCATGGGGTGCGCCTGCTATTTTTGTTTCTAAGAAGGATGGTACTTTGAGGATGTGTGTCGACTATAGAGAACTAAATAAGGTGACAATAAAAAATAAGTACCCTCTTCCGCGGATAGATGATTTGTTAGATCAGTTGAAAGGGGCGGTTGTATTTTCGCAATTGGATTTGAGGACTGGGTACCATCAGATGGGTGTTGAAGAGCAGAGCATACCTCTGACGGCGTTTCGGACTCGGTATGGGTTATATGAATTTTCGGTCATGCCATTTGGATTGACCAATGCTCCTGCCTTCTTTATGGATTTGATGAACCGTATTTTTCGTCCGTACCTTGATAAATTTGTTGTTATTTTCATTGATGATATTATGGTATATTCTCGAAACATGGAGGACCATCGAGAGCATTTGAAAATAGTGTTGCAGACTTTAAGAGATCACAAACTATATGCTAAATTTAGTAAGTGTCACTTTTGGGAGAAAGAGGTAAAATTTCTTGGGCATGTGATTTCTAGCGAAGGGATAGCGGTCGATCCTGACAAAGTTGCAGCAGTTAAGGAATGGAAACAACCCACTAATGCAACTGAAATTCGGAGTTTCTTAGGGTTGGCTGGATATTACAGGAGGTTTATTGAGAAATTTTCGTTGATTGCAGCACCTTTGACGAGTCTGACTCGAAAGGATGTCAAGTTTGTATGGACTAAGGACTGTGAGACTGCATTTCAAGAGTTGAAGCAAAGGTTGACTACAGCTCCGATTTTAATCATTCCCACGCGTGGCGGGAAGTTAGTGGTGTTTACAGATGCTAGCGGAACAGGTTTGGGATGTGTTTTGATGCAAGATCAGAAAGTCGTTTCATACGCTTCTAGGCAGTTAAAGCCACATGAGAGGCGATATGCCACGCATGATTTGGAATTAGCCGCAGTGGTTTTTGCTTTAAAAATATGGAGGCATTATTTGTATGGAGAGAAATTTGAGTTATATACTGACCACAAAAGCTTGAAGTACCTATTTTCACAACGGGATTTAAACATGAGGCAACAGAGGTGGATGGAGTTCATTAGCAGTTATGATTTTGAAATCCTTTACCATCCAGGCAAGGGAAATGTGGTGGCAGATGCCCTTAGCAGGCAACATAGTGCATTGACCGCTCTTATGGTGCAAGAGTGGAAGATTCTCGAGGTTATTGCAGCTCATGATGTTTTGACTGTTCCACATACTAGAGGAGCTTATGTTTGTAGTCTGACAGTTAAACCTACCCTGATTACCCGGGTCATTTCCATGCAACACACTGACCCATTTCTCATGAACAAAATAAATGATTTGATAATTGATACGTTGGATGACTGCCCTACTGATTGGTCCGTTGACATAGATGGAGGATTGCGATTTCATAGTAGACTTTGTGTACCGGATATTTCGGCATTAAAGAAGGAGATTATGGACGAGGCTCATCGTTCTAAATTTACTATTCATCCAGGGGGTACGAAGATGTATCATGATTTGAGAAGGAGTTTTTGGTGGGAAGGCATGAAACGAGATGTTGGAGAATATGTCTCTCACTGTTTCACTTGTCAGCAAGTGAAAGCGGAACACCAGAGGCCGTCTGGTTTATTGCAGCCTCTAGAAATACCCATGTGGAAGTGGGAACACATTTCGATGGATTTTGTTGATGGTTTACCTAGATCTCGGAGGGGTAATGAGTCAATTTGGGTTATTGTTGACCGTTTGACTAAGTGCGCACATTTTATCCCCATTGGTGCATCTCGGAATACTGACAAGTTAGCTGCTATGTATATCCGAGAAGTGGTAAGGTTGCATGGGGTTCCTATTACCATTGTTTCAGATAGAGACCCATTGTTTACATCCGCATTTTGGGAAAGTTTCCAACGTGCTATGGGTACTACCTTGGCTATGAGCACGGCGTATCATCCACAGACTGATGGGCAGACTGAGCGGGTAAATCAGATTTTAGAGGATATGTTGCGAGCTTGCATCATGGATTTTGGTGGTAGTTGGGAGGATCACTTACCGTTGGTGGAGTTTTCATACAATAATAGTTACCAATCGAGCATTGGTATGGCACCCTTTGAGGCTTTGTATGG
Source organism: Berberis thunbergii (assembly GCA_003290165.1). Taxonomy (NCBI): domain Eukaryota; kingdom Viridiplantae; phylum Streptophyta; class Magnoliopsida; order Ranunculales; family Berberidaceae; genus Berberis; species Berberis thunbergii. Next base: position 10,625 of record QNQO01003927.1, on the reverse strand, counting down.
TAGGCCTTGTAGATCTCCTAGTTGTTGGGCAGAGGTAGGTGATACCGTATTGTTGGGACCAGAGATTGTTAGGGAGACTGCAGGGAAGATTGAGATTATTCGGGGAAGGATAAAAACTGCCCAGAGTAGACAGAAAAGCTATGCAGATCAAAAGCGCAAGAATGTAGTGTTTGCGGTTGGTGATTTAGTTTTCCTTAAGGTGTCTCCCATGCGAGGTGTGATGAGATTTGGCAAGAAAGGAAAGTTGAGCCCGCGGTATATTGGGCCATTCGAGATTGTCGGATGTGTTGGTCACTTAGCTTACAAGCTTGCGTTGCCGCCCAGTTTGTCGATGATTCATGATGTCTTTCATGTCTCGATGCTGAGAAAATGTGTGAAAGACCCAACTCATATTGTTCAACCTACAACTATTGAACTGAATGAGGATTTGACCTATACAGTTGGGCCGGTGAGGATAATTGATCGTGATGTAAAACAACTACGACGTAAGAAAGTCAACTTGGTAAAAGTTCAATGGAGTGAAAAGGCGAACGATGTCACCTGGGAGCTGGAGGACAAAGTAAAGCGTATGCACCCAGAATTATTCGCCTAACCCTTTTCCTACCGAATCTCGGGACGAGATTCTTTTAAGGTGTGTATATTGTAATACCCGCCAAATTCACTTACCAATATATTTGCATTATTTTAGAAGTTAATAATATTTATTAGTAGTAATTATTAATTAATAATAATTACAAGTAATAATAGTTTATAATTTTTAATTTCAAATTAAGGTTAGGCTAGTGGTGGGTAAGAGATAAAGGGTGGGTGTGTTTAGCCAAAGAAACCCTAAATTATTCCTTTAAAGATACAACCCTAGTTATTTTTCTTCTCTTTGCACACACACACAAAAGAAGAAGAAAAAAAAAAAAAAAAAAAAAAAAAAAAAAAACTGCGTTGAAAAGTGGGAGAAGCTTGAAAAGAGGAACCTTAAATTTTTGCCAAAAATCGGTGAGTACAACTCTATTCTTGTTTAGTTTTCTTTTTTTGTAATATCATTGATTAGATATACTGCATATCCCTACGTATGGAAGAGAGAAAGGATGAAAGAGGGATTTTCTTTTAGGTTTTTAGTTTTGTTTTGTGTGTATGGGTTTCCATTTCGGTGATCTGAAATGAATTTTTTTTTTATTTTATTTGATTGCCATTTGACGCCTGACACGGTTTTAAAAAAAAAAAAAAAAAAAAAAAACAATAATCATTTGTGCGTAGGATGTCTGACAAACTTTTGTTTGATTGACGTTTTGAAAATAACGTGTAGTTTACAGTTTGAAATCCTAACATATAGAAAACTCAAGAATATGTGGCTTGGATGTGTCTTGGTTTTAACATGTGAAATCCATTGGTGGGTCTTGCAATCACAATGAAATGCAAAATTTCACTGTTGGCCATTTCAATGAGTTAAAAAGCATTGTTTGCTTATAAAAACAAAAAAAAAAACATGGGAGAGTCATTATCATTTTGGATGGGTAGGTGCACGGTTTTTGAGAAACTTTTGGTTACTGCATACATGATATTTATATGCATAAATGTGTGTATGAGTATTGATTTTTTTTTTTACTGTTTCACCAAGTCAAATCAACATACGTTGGTACTTGATAATCGACATTTACAAATTAGTGTTAATTTGTGGGTATATGTGGAGGAGAATTGATGTCATGTTGCAACAGTGGACATGGTTAAATTGTGTAGTATAATTGTAGTAAGGTTTTATGCATATGGTATTGTAAGGGGAATGTGATGGACTGTCAATTGATTGAAGAAAAATAATAATAATAATAATGATAATAATAATTAAGAATAATAATAATATTGGCTCAAATAAAATACTTGGTAAATGTTCTTTATCCACAACTCCGAAAAAAAAAAAAAAAATGTGAAAAGAAAAGAAATTTTTGTATACAGACTTGCTTGTATACGTGTGATAGAATGATGGGTATGCAGACTTGCTTGCATATCAGTACAACCGTTCCATGTGAGTTCGGTTGTACGTGTAGAATGCTTGCCATGGATCGAACTTCGGGTGTGATGACATGTTCCTCGAGGTGGCACCCCACTTGGAACATGTACGCTCCGAGTGGTTTCGAAGGCAAGGGAGGCACACTTGGGTGAGGTGTGTTCGGCACAGGAGGAGAGTGCGATTGTGGAAAAAGGAGCCAAGGATTAGAAATCAAAAACAAATAATTAAATAAAACTATTTAATTGAGCATGTCATTAAATTGTGTAGAGATTATTTTAGCTCGTACTAGGTTAGCCTTGAGGGAAGAAACTAACCGCTCATTCAAATCTTGAATGAGAACTACCTGTCTTCCTCAAGGTGAAATTTGCATTTTTGTACTTTTATATTTAATTGTTTGAATTGTAAGTTTGCTCACACCAGTATGATTATACTGACCCAGATTTTGTATTGTTTTACAAATTTGGGTACGTTCCTAATGAGCGTAGTCCCAGAAAACTATCAGGGTTAATTGGTGCGTAAGGAAGGAGAATAGCTGCGTGGCGATAACTGAGGAGTCGACGCGTTTATTTTATTTCTTAGTTTTTATTATTATTTCCTAGGTAATCAGATGTAGGATTTGGAAATAAATGCTGAGTTTTGTCAGATACTTATTTGGGGAATGGATTATTGTAATTTTCATTTATTTTTTTTTTGTGGACCACCTCTTTAGAGGAAGAATATTGAGGAAACTTATTAGTTGTTTTCCACCTTATGACTGTACCATTTTATGCGTTCATGTCATGTCTTGGTTTTTGGACAATCTATTTATTTAGGTTGATCGAAAATTGGGGCGTGACAAGTCTCCAGCAACTTCACCTGAATTTAACTGTCTTCAAATATTTATATTGAGAAGTTCTACACGTCGAGGAAGTGGGCGAGGAAAACAGCGAGGGGAGGGAGGTGGAGGGGGTGGGACCGTCCATCCCCTACGGAATGCACGCTTGACCAATGGAGACACACATCCCAAGGGGGGTGGACAGTCCCACCCCCTCCACCTCCCTCCCCTCCCTGTTTTCCTTGCCCACTTCCTCCACGTTTCGAATTTCTGATTTATATTATACAATGTAAAAGAAGAGTTTGAGATACCAAATGGTTTGGTTTAGTGAAAGCATTTTAAAATTATATGATGTAAAGCATTTGAAAGATATCACTATAAATTATGTTTCATGTCAAAACCTTGACCAGGAATTTAGCTTGATTGTTTAAAAACGTGCCATTTATAGTATTGACTTTGACATTTATATCTTTGGTGTAAATTTGACAAAAGGTTCAGCAGTTTATATAGTTTATGAATTACTGGATACAAATAAGATACTTTGAACGATCACATATTTAATTAATCAAATATGACTTTCACATATAATATCATTAAAAAAGATCCTGCGGAGATTTGACTTCTAATATCGTCTCACCTTAAATTCCATTCTTTGTTTTCATACACGACCTTCATCTATCTTAGAGTACCTTATGCCCTTTATCAATCTACAACTGAAAGCTGGAGAAGTTGTTCAGGGTTTTCATTCTTTAAATGTGAAACATGTAGAAGGGTAAAAGAAAGGAAACATAGAATTTAAAATGAATGTATCAAATATACATGTTACTGTTTTTACTATTAAATTTTTTAATGCAATTCACATCATTAGTATTTTTCAAAGAAATAATATAAGATGTGCCTATCATAATAGGGAAAAAATAAAAATAAATGAGAGGAGCATTTTAATGCATATCTAAACAAAAGCCCTGAACTTCATGTTTTGGCGAATTTAAAGTATTGGGAGAACTCATTTTCATTATTCAAATTTTATTTCTCCCAATTTATTCAAATTTTGACCGAGTCTAATCCTAAAGTTTAAACTATAGATGTTTACCTTAGAATAAAATTGCACTTCAAAACTGATTGAGGGCAAAATTAGAGATTGTAGCAAGAATGTTTAGTACATGATATTTAGCAAAGAAAAAAAACGTATATAAAGTGCCAATGGTATGGAAATTACATTAGTATCATGACATAGGATCATTCATTGAAGTAAAAAATAATTAAATGAATAATAAAAATCAAACATGATTGACATATACTTCACTCCACCATGACACCAGCTCTAAAATTTGAGACATAAACAAGACTACATAAATACTATACTGAAAAACTGGACCATTATTTCCATGGTGTAAAACGTGTTAATTTTAGTTAGAATGGTTGAATATAGTCGTCACTACAAAAAAAAAAGCAAAATTAGCTAACAGTTTCGATACATAAATTAAAATAACCGTCGTTAACAGTGTTGCGACAGTTTAAAACCGTCGCTAATACAAAGATTAGCGACGGCATTCGGACCGTAGCTAATGTTTGAGAATTTTTTTGTTAGCAACGGTCAAATACCGTAGCTAATGTTTTTTTTTTTAAATATAACAAAACAACTTAGCGACGGCACTTTGGCCGTAGCTAAGGTTTAGAAAAAAAAATTGTTAGCTACGGTCCACATACCGTCACTAAATGTGATTTTTTTTTTAAATATAACAAAACAACTTAGCGACGGCACTTTGGCCGTAGCTAAGGTTTAGAAAAAAAAATTGTTAGCCACGGTCCACATACCGTCACTAAATGTGATTTTTTTTTTAAATATAACAAAACAACTTAGCGACGGCAATACAGCCGTAGCTAATGTTTTTGTGATTTTAAAAAAAATTATAGGAAAACACCTTAGCGACGGCAGGAGGGCCGTAGCTAATGAGATTTTATTTAAAAAAAATAATGAAACAACTTAGCGACGGCAATACAACCGTAGCTAATGTTTAGAAATGTTTTTGTGATTTTTTTAAAAAAATTATAGGAAAACACCTTAGCGACGGCACGCGGGCCGTAGCTAATGTGATTTTTTTTTTAATATAACAAAACAACTTAGCGACGGCACTGGGGCCGTAGCTAAGATTTAGAAAAAAAATTTGTTAGCTGCGGTCCACATACCGTCGCTAATGTGATTTTTTTTAAAATAACAAAACAACTTAGCGACGGCAATACAGCCGTAGCTAATGTCATTTTTAAAAAAATTAAAAAAACAATATAGCGACGGCACTAGGGCCGTAGCTAATGTTTACAAAAAAAATTTGTTAGCTACGGTCAAAAAACCGTAGCTAAATGTGAAATTTTTTTTTTTAAATTATATAAAGAAAAATCGCTATATATATAGAAACTGGATAAAATCTCTAATAACACATTTCCGTCTAGCTCGGTAAGAAACCTAGTTTTCACCTAAGTGACCCGGGTTCAAATCCCGCCAATGAATTTATTTTTTTTTATATTAGCGACGGCACTAGGGTCGTAGCTAATGTTTACAAAAAAAAAAAAAAAAATTGTTAGCTACGGTCAAAATACCGTAGCTAAATGTAAATTTTTTTTAAATTATATAAAGCAAAATCGCGATATATTTTTAAATTGGATAAAATCACCAATTACACATTTCCGTCCAGCCCGGTTAGGAGACCTAGTTTTCACGTAAACAACCCGGGTTTGAATCCCGCCAATGAAACTTTTTTTTTATATTAGCGACGGCACTAGGGCCGTAGCTAATGTTTACCAAAAAAAAAAAAAAAAATACCGTAGCTAAATGTGAATTTTTTTTTTAAATTATATAAAGCGCCATCGCGATATATATATAAATTGGATAATATCGCCAATTACACATTTCCGTCTAGCCTGGTTAGGAGACCTAGTTTTCACGTAGACGACCCGGGTTCGAATCCCACCAATGAAACTTTTTTTTTATATTAAATTTTATATTAGCGACGGCACTAAGGCCATAGCTAATGTTTACAATTTTTTTTTTTTGTTAGCCACGGTCCAAATACCGTAGCTAATTTCATTTTTAAAATAAAAAAATTTAAGAAAACAATATAGCGACGGCACTAGGGCCGTAGCTAATGTTTACAAATTATTTTTTTTGTTAGCTACGGTCAAAATAAAGCAAAATGTGAATTTTTTTTTTGACATTATATAAAGCAAAATCTCTATATATTTATAAACTGGATAAATCTCCAATAACACATTTTCGAATAAAAATAAGATAAAAGATAATCAGATAAAAAAAATCAGATCAGATAAAAAAAAATCAGATCAGATCAAATAATATGAGATCAAAGAAGATCTAAGAAGATTAAAGAAGCTAGGATCAGATCAAATAAATTCAAAGAATATCATATCAGATCAAATCAAATAAGATCAGATAAAATAATATCATATAAGATAAAAGAATATCAGATCAAAGAAATTCAAAGAAGATCAGAGAAGATTAGATCAGATCAAAGAAGATTAGATCAAAAGGATCAGATCAAAGAATATCAAATAAGATCAAAGAAGATCAGATCAGATCAGATCAGATCAAAGAAGATCAGATCAAATCAAATCAAAGAAGATCAGATCAAATAAGATCAAAGAAGACCTAAGAAGATCAGATAAAAAAAATCAAAGAAAATCATATCAGATCAAAGAAGTTAAAAGTAGATCAAAGAAGATCAAAGAAGTTAAAAGTATATCAAAGAAGATTATATCAAATAAGATCATATCAAATAAGATCATATCAGATCAAATAAGATCAGAGAAAATCAAGGAAGATCAGATCAAAGAATATCAAAATAAGAACGAAGAAGATCAAAGAAGACCAAAGAAGATCATATCACAAGAGATCAAAGAAGATCAAAGAAAATCAAAGAAGATCAGAGAAGATCAAATCAAATAATATAAAATAAGATCAAAGAAGATCAGATCAGATCAAATCAAAGAAGATAAGATCAAAGAAGACCAAAGTAGATCAGATAAAAAAAGATCAAAGAAGATCAGAGAAGTTCAAAGAAGATCAGATAAAAAAGATCAAAGAAGTTCAAAGAAGATCAAAGAATATCATAGAATATCAGATCAAAGAATATCAAATAAGATCATATCAGATGAAAGAAGATCAAAGAAAATCAGATCAAATAAAATCAAATAAAATCAAAGAAGACCAAAGAAGATCAGATAAAAAAAATCAAAGAAGTTCAGAGAAGATCAGATCAGATCAAAGAAGATCAAAGAAGTTAAAACTAGATCAAATAAGTTAAAAGTAGATCAAAGAATGTCAGATTAAATCAGATCAAATCAGATCAAAGAAGTTAAAAGTATATCAAAGAAGATTAGATCAAATAAGATCATATCAAATAAGATCAGATCAAATCAAAGAAGATCAAATAAGATCAGATAAGATCAAGGAAGATCAGATCAAAGAAGATCAAAGAAAATCAAAGAAGTTCAAAGAAGACCAGAAAAGATCAAATCAAAAAATATCAAATAAGATTAAATATGATCAAAGAAGATCAGATCAAATCAAATCAAAGAAGATAAGATCAAATAAGATCAAAGAAGACCAAGTAGATCAGATAAAAAAAGATCAAAGAAGATCTGAGAAGTTCAAAGAAAACCAGATCAAAGAAGTTCAAAGAAGATCAGATCAAAAAATATCAAATAAGATCAAAGAATATCAAATCAAATCAAATAAGATCAAAGAAGACAAGGAAGTTAAAAGTAGATAAAGAGATTAGATTAAATCAGATCAGATCAGATCAAAGAAGATCAAAGAAGTTAAAAGTAGATCAAATAAGATCAGATCAGATCAAAGAAAATCAAATAAGATCAGAGAAGATCAAGGAAGATCAAAGAAAATCAAAGAACTATCAAAGAAGATCAGATAAGATCAAAGAAGATCAGATCAAGAATATCAAATAAGATCAAAGAAGATAAAAAAAGATCAGATCAGATCAAAGAAGATCAGATCAAAGAAGTTCAAAGAAAAATCATATCAGATCAAACCCAAAGAATATCAAATAAGATCAAAGAAAGTCAAAAACGATCAAAGAATATCAAAGAAGATCGAAGAAGTTCAAAGAAGATCACAGAATATCAAATAAGATCAGATCAAGATTCAAAGAGGTTTAAAAAACACTAAAGAAGATTTGGGTTTTTAAAAAAAAAGAACACTAAAGAGGTTGGTTTTTAAAAAAAAACTAAAGAGGTAGCGACGGCCTAGTTGCCATCGCTAATTGGTTTTTTTTTTTTAATTTAAAGAGGTTAGCGACGGCAATTATGCCGTCGCTAATTGGTTTCAAAAAAAAAAAACACTAAAGAGGTCGCTAATTGGTTTGTTTTTTAAAAACACTGATCCGCGTTGAAATCTCATCTCAACCGTTAAAACACAAAAAAATTTAGCTCAATCCAACGTACTAAATCAAACCACGTCATCAATCCGCGTGAAACTAACACAACCAATCCCCTTCAATTACATTTCTCTATATAAATTTCAATTTTTTCTACAACCAACTTAAACATAAAATTTTTCTCTCAAATTTTTTTCTCTCATCTTCCAGAGAAGAAACCCACTAAGGAGAAGTACGCCGCTTCCTCGACACCGATCTCGGTCGCCTCTCTCTCCCCACCTTCATCCGTCGCCGCTCTCTCGGAGATCTGTGACCTCAGATCTCTGATATCTCGGATCTCGGAGATCTGAGATCTCTGATATCTCGGATCTCGGAGATCTGAGATCTCTGATATCTCGGATCTCGGAGATCTGAGATCTCTGATATCTCGAATCTCGGAGAATCTCAAAGATCTGAATTTTCGAGATCTGAAATCTCAAATCTCATAGATCTTGGAAAAAATCTGATATTTTAAAATATATATATATATATATTTTTAAAAACCATTTAGCGACTGGCACCATTGCCGTCACTAAAATAAAAAATTAAATTTTTTTTTTAAAAGTCAGTTAACCACGGCCAAAATGCCGTCGCTAAAATAAAAAAAAAATTAATTTTTTTTAAAAATCAGTTAGCCACGGCCAAAATAAAAAAATTTACTTTTTTTTTTAAATCAAATTTTTTTAAAAAAATCAGTTACCCACGGCTAAATGTCGTCGCTAAAATAAAAAAAAAAATCAGTTAGCCACGGCTAAAATTGTCGTCGCTAAATAAAAAAATTTACATTTTTTTTAAAAATCGAGTTAGCCACGGCCATAATGCCTGACGCTAAAATAATATAAAATTTTAATTTTTTTTAAAAATCAGTTAGCCACGGCCAAAATGCCGTCGCTAAAATAAAAAAAAATTAAATTTTTTTTTTGAAATCAGTTAGCCACGGCCAAAATGCCGTTGCTAAAATAAAAAAAATTAAATTTTTTTTTTTTACAAAAATCAATTAGCGACGGATATTTTACACTTTAGCGATGGTTGTATCCCGTGGCTAATTAGCTATGGCTATTTGCCGTCGCTGAATCAAATAGCGACGATAAATTAACTACAGGAAGTGACGATGTAGTGCCGTCGTTGATTCCTTTTTAGCTACGGTTTTAGCTCAATCAGCGACGGTTTTTAGCCGTCGCTGATTTCCATTTTTTTAGTGCGTATACTCTGTAAGTTTCAAGTGACTTGCCGTTTAGTTGACTAATTGCCGTTCTAAATCTCTATATAAACTGTCTTAATTTTAGTTGAATCATCAACCCAAAAACATGGAGCTCAACATGTTCCTTTACAAAATATCTTGAGCATACTAAGTTAGATTACATCCTAGATTATAACTCTGTCATTAAGTCTTGACTTCTATTATGATTAATAATACATATAAGATACAAAAATATTTCATTAATTTGGCGGCATTTTGCGAGTCTTGATTTGTTGTGCTAGATACAATTGAAATTAATAGCTAAATTCAACACCACTGGTTGATTAGGCTAGTGATAAATTCAAGGTTTATTAGTGTTATAAATGGTTTTTATATTTCTCCATTTACCTATAGAGTAGTTTGCAGAAATAATTAGGGGTGGACATTTCATTCCGCGATTTCGATTTCATCTTAATCTCGTCCTGTCTCGACTCGATTTTTTTAGGTCTTAATGGGATTGAATAATTTCATCCCGATCCCGTCCCGTCCCGTTCTAGAATGGGATAAGATGGGATGAAGATTTTCAATCCCGCCAATCTCATCCCGTCTCGAGCAATTTTTTTAATATTTATTATTAATATATTTTATTTTTTTATTCATATAAACTTGCAGATGACTGACAAAAACTCATGGTAAACCATTATGAATATGTTAGAGCATCACCAATATTTCTATATTTCTTCCCTAACAAAAGATGAAATGTCATTTTGTCAAGGAACCATGAATTTTGTTTCTCGCAGTAATGAAATTATAAAATCAGTTGGAATGCCATCACAGCGACACAATACTCTTAGTGAGTCACATTTATTCATTTTCTAAAAGTCAAGCCCACTCGACTTTATTGTTAGGGGATTTAGTTGCTACCCTTATATTTGCATGCCACATCTATATCTAATTATAAGAAAGTTATTTTTCATACTCTTATATGATGATAATCTTCGCGGCAGTCACAGACAGCACGCTGATCCTGTCTCGTCCCGTCTCGAACCCGTATGGAATGGGACGAGGCTGGGATGAGGTTTTTCCCATCCCATCCTATTCGTCCCGATCCCGTATGAACGGGATGAGATAGAGATGTGTATATCTCGTCTCATCCCGTCCCGTGCCCACCCCTAGAAATAATAATAA
>QNQO01003926.1:0-39756 GCA_003290165.1 Berberis thunbergii | reverse complement strand
TTCGTTTGAATTGGTTGTAAAATAAAAAGGCTCATACAATATGTTTCGAAAGTTCAAATTGAGTTGGAGACTTCTTGAATGATGTCGGGGGACGGAGAGAAATAATACAAAAAAAGAGGCAAAAAAGAATGGGGTTTGTTCAATAATTTAACAAATGAATGAAGGCTGTATTGTGCCAATCCTTGACGTTTCTAATATCACCCACCATGTGGAGAATCATTGATTGGAGAACCAAAATCCATGTAGCCGACCCCGAAAATCTCGAAAATGGATTTTGATGATGATGATGATGATGATGATGATGTGGTGAATCATTGAGACAGTGGTTCATGCTGCCTTGTGGTTTAGACTAGGGGTGGGCATCCCATTCCGCAATCCCGTTACGTCTCGTCCCGATTTTTCTGGGTCCTAATGGGGTTAAATAATTTCATCTCAATTCCGTCTCGTCCCGATCTAGAATAGGATGGTATGGGATGGGATGGGATGGAGATTTTCAATCCCGCCAATCTCGTCCCGACCCGAGCTAATTTTTAATATTTATTATTAATATTTTATTTATTTATATTCATATAAACTTACAGATGACTGACAGAAACTCATGGTGTTTGAAGTGGTAACAGAAATGTTACTTCAAGAAATAAATATTCATTAAGCAAGAGAATGATAGCAGACTGTTGCTTGGATTTTTAATAAAAGTGGCTCCAATTATTTAACTTTCAAATATTGATAATACCCAGGTGAAGATGAAAAATAACAATTAATTGAGTAATACATATTCAGAATGGAACATTCAGGGGCGGAGCCAAAAATTTGAGATGCCCCGGGCTGTAAAAATAATTGTTTTTAATTACGATATATGTATTAATGGTAAACCATTATGAATATGTTAGAGCATCACCAATAGGTCTATATTTTTTCCCTAACAAAAGATGGAATGTCCTTTTGTCAAGGAACCATGAATTTTGTTTTCCACAATAATGAAATTGTAAAATTAGTTGGGAGGCCATAACAGCGACACAATATTCTTAGTGTGTCTCATTTATCATGTCATTTTCTAAAAATCAGCCCACTCGATTACATTGTTATGGGATTTAGTGGCTACCCTTATATTTGCATGCCACACTTATATTTAATTATAAGAAAATTATTTTTCACGCTCTTATATGATGATAATCTTCGTAGCAGTCACAGGCAGCACACTGATCCTATCCCGATTTCGTATGAACGGGATGGGTATATCTCGTCTCATCCCGTCCCGTGCCCACCCCTAATTTAGACATCTGTTGGGGAATTGTGATTTATTCATATCTTATGATTTTGTGACACAACTAGGGTCTTTAAAGTATAGGAATGGCCTAATTAGTGTTTATGATAGTATTTGATGATTCTGTTATAAATTGTAGCTCATTTGGCAAGATAACGTTGATCCAGGCAATATGACTTGTGAGGTACCTAATTCTCTTAATTTTTCCCCTATTAGGATCCGTTCTGGATGTCCTATAGTTTTCGTAAGTATATAATTAGCAGCTAATACAATATTTTGTTTTATTGTTAAAATAAGAATATAAAAAAAATTACTAGTTAATAATGTGATAAAGAGTTGGGAGTTCTGGTTTTAGATAATGCATGTTCTTAACACCTGATGAGAATGTACCAAATTTGTAGTGACACTGACAGGGTTGCTTGTTTGCCTCCTTTTTGTGTTCTTACCATGACCCTAGATTACATCAAACAATTTCATAAATCTTACCTTTAACCATGTTTTGCTTGCAGTATGCAGTGGTTTGTTATTATTTATGTTGTGTTCTTAGCTACAAAGTTTGGATCATCACACAAACGATTTCATAACTAACATGAGTCTTACCTGTAACCATGTTTTGCTTGCAGTATGCAGTGATTTGTTATTATTTATGTTGTGTTCTTACCTGCAAATTTGGATCAAAGCACATAGAGCTTATCTAAAACACTTGCAGAAGATTGTTTGATTTTTTGTATTTTACTTGGGTATGGACTTCAATAAACCCAATATATTGAAATGAAATCAAATGGAAGAGCATATTTAATAAAAAAAATTTAAACCTCCCCACCCCATGTTGATGTTTTGGTTCGAACCCGTGACATGTGATATCATCCACCACATCTCTACCAACTTAGTTGGTACACCATTGGTAGCAAATTTAATAATGAATCCTCATCTAAGTCATTAACCACTTAGCTTGTTTATTGCATAGTGTCTTGTTAACATTACCCTCATCTTATTTTGTGTTTTGTTATATATGACTTTTCTTTTGTTGTGTACTAATACGATGAATGGTGGGTTGTGGGGATATATCGGGTCAGTGATGCAGGGGATGATGTATGGTATAGAATTATCGAGAAAGTTTGGAACATTTTATAGTTTTCTTTGTTGTTAGCATACTAATGATGTACTTGATACATTTTTTTTAAATATTCATCCAGTATGAAAAACGATGTTGTAATTGATTGCAACTATTGCACTTTAAGTTGCAAGATTATTTTAATTTGAGTATTAACATTGGTATTTGAATGTTTGGGTTTTATAATCTCATTGGATGTCATTCATTTGTTGATGCATTTTTTTATTTATTCAAATTAAAAAACAAATAAAATTTTACACATTGATTTTTGTAAAACAAAACATTTGTAACATGTCGAGGTGTTGGTAGTATTTGAACACTGTAACATGCTTTAGTGCCATTAGCAACTTTGGACAACATTTACGAAATTTGAAGGTTGTAACATGTTCAGGTGTTATTAATATTTGTAATGTCCTAATTTGCAAGATTTTTGTAGTGTTACAAAAAAATTTAAGAACAAAGCTAATGTGTTACAAATTGCCTTTTATGGTATAGTGAATTGCTAAACAAACCTCCATCGAATCTAAATGGGAGAAAATGGATCCAACAAGTTACTTGTGTGAGGATAAAAATTAAATATATGGAAGACGAATCAAATTCATGTATAAAGTTAAGGGGCAAAAAATAAATTTCAAATATTAAAAAATGAATTATTTGCATTTTTTCTTATCAAAAATAGTTAATTAACATTAATCACTACTGCAGTCTCCCCTAGGTTTAGCAGTCAATATACGTTGGCTGTCAAATTGCTCACGTTGATTATCAAAATGCCCTTCAAATAATAACTCACAAATGAACCTCGAGATACAAACATGAATATTCAGGAAAAACTAATGGATCGAATTTTTCATGTGTTTCTAGAAAATTCCTATGAATAAAATACAAAATTAGACCTCGGTTTACGAATTCATCTCAAAAAAATACTTAAAAAAATTCTTTCTCAAAGCAGACAAACGAGGTTGGGGTTGCTAATGGCTGGTGGCGATAGGGAAATAAATTAAACAGATAAGGAAGGAAATGAATAGAGGATGAGGCGAAACGATTGTCAGTCTTGTAGTAAACAAATAGAGGGAGCAGAAAAAGAAAAGAAATGGGCGAAACGTAGTCATCAGCGTCGCAAAAACATAGGGGGGATGGCGACGTCAGTATTGCATGATCAAGAAATCGAAAAAAGCAAAAAGTTAGTGAGGGCAAGTGCCCCCAATTTGATCCTACATCTGTGCCTGTTTGAATGGATCTCCGAGGGCTTACTCTGAAATCCTGATTTCATTCTTTTATGTACTTTCAGAGAACTCTTCTATCAGCTTTTCTAAATGCGCGAGGGAAAGAGAGCGAGGGATGGGTGGTTACACCCTTTCCCTCGCGCGTTTTCCTCGCTGTAAAGAAGGGCTCATCTTCTATTGCTTCCTCATAGTCATCCCTTTCATGACTTTCATCGTCATAATCTCATCATAATTATCACCGCTCCCATCACTGCTTTCGGCATTTTCATTGTTTCCATTTCATACCAACATTCAGTCCAACATTTTCCTTGATTACTCTTATCATCATTATGCTCTTATTGGACTAGTTCATTTTCACTTTTCTGATTTCTTGTCGAATCTACTATAAATTGGTTTATTCTTGTCCCTACACCTTGGCTAACATCATTTACTTCAATTCTTTGGCAGTACATGGCTGCAACCTTGTTCACTCGATCCGTTTGCGTATCCTCAACTCTCTTAGTCATTTCATCAGATATTGGTTCTTCATTTAACTCAGTTAATTATTCCAAGCAAGCATACTTGTTTTCATGGCTTGAAGTTAGATCTCCACCGTTCCCTCTATATCCTCTAATTTCTGCATTATTTCGTCCCCCGCTCTCTTGTGAAATTGGTGGCAAACAATTAGGGGTAGCAGTTTCTTTCCCCTTCTTGGATATAGGTGATTTGACCTCCTACATGTGAATTTTAGTACTTGGTGCTTTCCTTGATTTGTTACTATGCGGACATTTGTTTTTTTAAAGTGTTTAGAAGCTAATTTCTAACTGGAGTTAGAAGTTCGAAACAAGCTTTTGAATGAACTGTTTGCTTTGCTTCTGAATCAGCTGCTAATTAGAAGTTGTAAATTAAAAGGTGTTTTTTTAGGTGTTGAATGAAAACTGTTTGACAATTTTGCCCTACTGAGCTAAAAAATTTATGACATAAATATTGTGCTTAAAATCATACCCAATAATTATTCAAATTCTAGATAATGTTACAATACATTTCATTACAAGAATATCAAAATATGACTAAAGATGAACGGAAATTGAAAATATACATGAGAGTGAGAGTTGGAGAGATGAGGAAAACTTGAAAATATAGAAAAAAATAAAACAAATATGAAGAAGAGAAAAGAGATAAGTTTCTTACCATCCTTGTGAAGGTAGGTAGAATCACAATGCTTGGTAAAAAGAATGAAGGTGTGCCGTCAAAATTTAGCCCTACTTATTTTTAAGAAGATGAGGATAGCAACTGTCATTACAAAATTATGTTAAGGTTATTATCGGAATATTTTTTTTACTCAGCACTCAATGCTAACTGATCAACAATTTCTTGTTGCTTACTCCAATCAGAAGTATAAGTTTTGATCAGAACTAAAAACAAACACTCTAAACAATGTGGTCCACTTCTTATTAAGACTTTTGACTCCATTTAAAAGCAAAAACAAACACCTTCTAAGTTTGCTAACTCGTCCCTTAAAGAGATGATTTCTTTCAATGCCGCAACAATTGTCTGGTATGGCCAAATTTTAATGCACTAGAAGAATATCTACTCTACCCGACTAAATCATATGCGCATCCAACCAACCTGCAATGCTGCTTTGAGTTTCCATAGAGCACCCAAAAAAGCCATGGGAATATATCTTTGCATGTTATATGCCTGAATGAGGCAAACCTCACTAGACTAATGCCTATTCTCTCTATCAAACCTTTATGTAAGGGTCCTGACCCACTCCACACCTGAACCTTCATGCATACCTCACTGGTGTACAAGCAATGCATAATCCCTATAAGCATCCAGGCGAATCAATGAGGGGCTGACCCAATGTTATCATGCGTGGAGCTTAGACGCTTAACCAGGTTTTGGTGTACACTAGAGAAAAATGCCTCCTAAATTTTATTCTGGCTCACCTAGGTCACACGAGAAGCTTAGGACTCTGCTTACCTAGATTTTTCACAATTAGTGAATCACATAGTTCATCTCATATCATTTATTCTGGCTCAATTATCTCAATTGTGTGCTTGCTAGTACTACCATTCTCTCTCATCCAATCTTTTTTATATCAGGTTTGTTCTACCCCTCCGGAACATCTGAGCAATTAAGTAACCAAACGTTAGTAATGCCACCCAACACTAGACCAATGCCACTTTCTTCCCATGGAATCTTTCCCAAACTGTTTATCTAAACCACAGTAGCACTGACCTTCAAAGATACCTAGCTAATGTGCGTGCAAGTATATCATAAGTGCCTAATCATTGGGGCAAATCACAAAGGAGCTGAGAGTAGACTTGTTGTTATGATGGTGGTTTTTTGTTGAAACCGGGTTTCAAACCTTTTCCACTTCTAAGTCCTGGCCTCATCTCTTTTATATCTCTGTTATTTTTTGTACAATGAGTCATTGAAGGAACGTGTTCATGGAAATGTATGAGAAGATTGATGTCCTTTATCTTTGTATTGCTTTATTCAGCTGGACCTAAATTAGTTTGAAAATTTAATAGTTAATCTACCCCTTCAGTAAATTTTGATTTTTCAAAGAATTCCCGATGTAACATTGAGAAAAGACAGTTAGGATTGGATCTCTGGCGGTTGAAATCAGTCCACTAACCCCAAGTTCAACTTGATTGGCACGTTAAGAGCCCCTTCACTTGCGCACCCAACTGAGACAGTACCGCACATTAGTCAGTGTCTGCACATAGGAGTAGTCGAGCTTCAATACTGGAAGAATTTATCACCTCTACCTGACTAGTCATATGAGCATCCAACTGACCTTCACTTGCACTTTAAATGTGTCCATAGAGCACCCAATAAAACCATGGGAGCACATCTATGTCTGTCAGAGACATACCTGAATGAGGCAACCCTCAGTAGACTAGTGTCATATTGTCTCCATGAAACTTTTCCCTAAGGGGTCCATCTGAACCATACTCCACACCTGTCTGTTCAGGTATAGCTCGCTAATATGTAAATGCATGAATCCTTGTAACTGTTTATCCAGTTTTGGTACAAACTAGAGACTTTCCTCGTAAGTTTTATCCTGGCTCAGTAGGTGTGTGCTAGTGCGGGTGCTTGTTTTTCTCACCCAACTTTCTATTGAGATCAGGCTGTCAGTTGTCTAGCCCCATGGAACCATCTAAGTGCCAAAGGAGCACATATCTTAGGAGCAATTGGGCACTAATATAATGAATATCACGTCCTGACTAATTCGCATTCAAGTGACCTTAATTCATCTACATTCGAGTGTTCCATACGAGAGCTCAATCAAACCTTGGGAGCAAACCTCTGCACATGGATGTACCTCAATCAGAGTACCAACCACTAATGTGATCCTCCCCCCTGAAACATCTCCCCTAGGGTTCGTCTGAATAATCCCCATGTGTATCTTCACTTATACCTATCCGCATAGATGTACAGGAACACATAAATGCCTGAAGTGAGTTGCGTAGTTGATCTTGTATCATATATTCTGGCTCAATTATGTGTGCTAGGGGTCTTTCTCACCTCTTTTGATATCAGGTTGTTCTACCCCTTCTGAACCATCTGACCAACCACGTAAACCATGGGAGCATAATATCTTTTAAGTGTCCATAAATCTCAGAAATGCCACCCAACTAGACCAATCCCCAATGGTCCATCTGAACCCCCAACACATGCAGGTACCTAGATACCCAAGCAAGTGTATACATATATATGTTTTGCGTGCCTAATCATTCAGGTGACTTACCAAGGGCTAATACTAGAATACTACTAGCGAGCTAGGCCCCTGATGACCTAGTTATTGGCACATTGTAGTGGTTAGGGGCGAAGCCAGAATTGCAAACAAAAGTGGGCAAAAAAAAAAAAAATCACAGATAATTTAATTCTTAAAATAAATAAATATGATTAAAACAAAGTTTCAAAAGTATTACAAGAGAAACATATTTTATGTGTCAATGTTGTTGCATATTGGTTTTAGTAAAAATTCTCTGCGAGTTTTCATGTTCATAGGGTTTACCAAACCAGACCGGAATGCTACAATATTGTTGCCACTTAATATCCTCTGCGTTGTAATCCATGCCCGAAGGATATACAACTGACCCTATAGGGTTTACCAAACCAGGCCCGAAGGCTACAATATTGTTGCCACTTAATATCCTCGTCGCCTCTATCTCGTAGGGAGACTTGCTTTCGCTCCGGTCCGTTCTCTCCACCTTGCATGAAGACAGCTTATCCACGGCGAAGCACACGTGCTTCTAATAATCAGGTGAAAACTCACAAAATCTTAACTGGTAAGTTTCGAACCTGCGACCTCTTAAACGGAGAGTTAATGTTTGATCAAATGAGCTTCAATTGGTGGACAACTGTTAATATTAAGAATGTTATCGTCCAATTGCTTAGCTGAAGCAGGCTACTGTGAAGACTGAAGAGTGTCGATGAGGAGCAAACAAGCAAGAGAGAAAGACCACCTCCATAAATCAATCTATGTCTAATCGAAATCTTATTGTGTGATTGGAGAAATCAATCTCCGTTGAAATCGTCTTGTACGATTGGAGAAAATCGATCTTTGTCAAAATCATTTTGGACAATTGAGAAGGCGGAGAGGTGAACTTGCGAAGGTTTGTGAACTTGCGAAGGGTTTGCGATTTTGTGTATATTTGTATTTTATTATCTATGAGAGGGGGCAATCTAAAATTTTAAAAGGGGACAAAATTACAAATATTGTTAGTTTGGTGAAATTTCTTAAAGAGCTAAGGGGGACATTAGCTTCAAGGTAGATCTGCCCATGGCAGTGGTTGATCGCACAACATATACTCCCACTCACCTAGATACATGCTAGTGCAAGTCTTTCAACTGTGAATTCTTATTTGAAATCAATTTAATGTATTGACCTGAAAAGTTTCCAAATTGTTTTATCTTCCATTCCAGAGTCCTCAATCTAAATCAGGTTTGTTTATGCCATACTAGTAGATGAAATGACATTATTTCAACAACAAAAAAATCTCCAAAATTCATTCATATACGGTCTTGTAAAAACGGGAAAAAAAAATGGTCATCTCATCTCTCTGTATTTTATTTACAGTTTACAATCCAAAACAAGCTTACAAGGTAAAGGGACTTGAAGGAATGTAAACTTGAGGAATCCTTGACATGGTCACATTGCCCATTAGGACATTAGGAGCCACAGTATCCTCTATGAACACTGGGTCAGGAACCTGCATCACCTTCTCCGGCACAACCTTGTCCCCATCAACCTTGGCCAACACCTCAAAATGCATCTTCACTGATTCCGGCTTTGTCTTCCACTCTGGGAATCCTTCGAAATTCACCATCCCATCTCCCTCCTTTATTTCCTTCTCCAATCCAAACCCCATTTTCAAAAATGTCTGTGCTGAAGCCTCAGCCTTCAACAACTTAAATGATCCCTTTTTGTTAGCCTTCTCACCTAGAACTGAGTAGAGCAATGTCTCGAATCCCCGTAGGTTAGAATTTGATCCATTCACTGATGCAATAGGCCACAACCTATCTGGTACCGTGATTATGTCTCCTTCTTCTTCTACTGCTGCCGCTTCAATGATCTTCGACGGTGAGGAGAGCTCAACTAGACCCGGTGCTAGACGCTTCAGCTTAAGCCTATTGTTGGGAGATGAAGAGGGTGATGGGGAAGAAGTAAGTGAGGTAGGACCAACAATACGGAGGGATATTAGTCCTTGTTGGTTGCGGGAAGCAAGACGAAGTTGCTCTGCTAGAGTTAAAAGACCTGACGCAATGCCTCCTCTGCTGCTGGTGCGGTTCAATGGGAGAGGAAGCTCCAATGGTTGGCGAAGGGTAACTGATCTAGCTCCTGTTACTGTCACTACAGCACCATCCGCCAATATCACTTTCTTCAATACTCCCGCATCCACATCATGCTGCAAAACATATCAACCAACCAACATTAACACATTGAAATTCAAAGGTTTTGCCATAATTTTAAAAATTGAATCTTTGGGCAATATAAAACACAATTAAATTGCTAAATTATGTCATAAATTCCCGAAATCCAAACTTTGCGAGATTGAAAACGCAAAGAAATTGCAAAGTTTTTGTCACAAACTTTCATAGGCAAACAAACCCTCATCATAGCAAACCAGCAAATGAAAATTTTATCACAAACATTTAAAAACTTTAGGGAATCGAAAAAATAAAATTCCTAAGCTTTTATCACAAATTTTTTAAATTGAAACTTTGGGGTATAAAAAAAATCGATGAATTTGTGAAGTTTTTTTGTCACAAATTTTCCCAATTGAAACTCTGGGAAATTTCCAACACGTTAATGTTGTCATGATTTTGTCCAAAATTTTAAAGTTGTAACTTTGGGTAATCCAAAACTCAAAAACAAATTCCATGATTTTGCAACAAATTTTCAAAATAAAATAAAATTAAAACTTGATTGGGGAATCAAAACTTACAGGTAAAGAAAGCCTCATATCTTTGGCATCTTGGATCCAAAGCTCCATAGGTCCAGCCAACTGAAAAGGAGCCAAAACGGGTAAAACCTTGTGTTCGTCATCTTTCTTCTTCAATCTTAGATTCTTCTCCACCAAAGCCGAAGCTTTCTCATCATCATTCAATCTCCGGTCATCCTCCTCTACGCTTCTCAGAATCGGCAAATCAACATACTCCCATCTATTGACATCTTCAAGAAGCTTCAAAGGGAGGACTTTGTTGTCAATCTCCACATCGAATTCGTAAACCACAGATTGCCCCACAAGGGAATCTCTAATGTCGAACCCAAAAATCTTCACGTCTTCTGATTGGAACCCGAGCCCCTTCGCGATTGCTTCCTTCAAATCTGTAATAACTTTGGGAACGGACGGAGGGGTGGAAAGTAGAGCGTTCGCAGACGACCCAATTGTCAGGAAGACGATCAGAAGAATAAATTGCAAACGAGACGCCATAGAGAAAGAGAGAGGGAGGCGAAATCAAAATCGGAATTTTATTGATTTTGAGGTGAAGTTTTTGGTGAATTTAGAGGGAAGATATAAGAGACGGTTCTCTGTTTTTAAGTTGGAAAAACAGAGAGTTCGAGAAAATGATGATTCGTGGTGGAGGTTTAAGCGGGTGTTGACGTGGATGGAGTTGGCCAATGAGAAGGGAGGGAATGATGCAAGGGTGAGTGCTGATTGGCCGAGTTTGTTTTCTTTACGTATTTGGAAAGTTGATGGTGGTTGCTGTTTTCGCCTCTTTTGGGATTTTATGACTTTTATCCTCGGTTGATATTGACATAACACGTCAAGTATGGGGGATAATTTGGCCTGAATCAAGGATTGTGATTTTTTTTTTCAGAGTTAATTTGGTGATTGATTTCATGAAATATTTCAATGCATATAGAAAATGTAAAAAAATTAAAAATAATGAAAATGAATATGAAAGTTATATGAAATATGTGAAAAATAAGATGTAATTAAATAAATCTATTAAATACATTGAATGAAGCCTAGGCTTTGTGTCTAAGAAATGAAATCAATATATAATTAAAAAATAGGAGTCGTTTCAAAAACCAATATATAAGTAGAAGAAATGATAATTAGAAAATTGGAAAATAATTTCAAAAATCAATAAATAATACAAGAAATAATAATTAGAAAAAAACCCAAAATTTTTTGAAAAATGTAACTTTTGTTAGTTGGTTTTTGTATTTTTACAAAAAAAAAAAAAAAAATTTACGAAAAAATCTTGAAATTTATGAAAAAAACCTTGAAAATTTTCAAAAAAATCCTAAATATGTAATTATTTCTTTCGCCATTTTTCTTGTCGTAATTTCAAGAAAATGAAATTTTCGCTGAACTTTTGCATGATTTCGCAAAATCTCATTCCTTGGCCCAAACTTATAGATACCAGTTCATTTCTGCCCTAATCATTGATGGGTGTCACTATGGCTCTCTTTAGGGATGACAATGGGGCGGATTTAAGCAAATCCATCCCCACCCCGCTGAGGATTGCGGGGCTCAAAATCCGCCCCGCATATCCGTTTATTATTATTTTTTAAAATTGCCCCCACCCCCAGACAGATTTGCGGATATCCGGATATCAGCCCCGCCCCGGATATCCGCATAAGATAGGTTTCTTGGTGGGTTTTGAATCCCCGCCCCAATCGATCCGCCTCGCCTGATAATACAATTTTTACAGCAATAGCATAACAAGAATTTTTACAGCAATATCAATCATCCACTAACATTCTGACAATAAATTTGCTAATAGAATTTTACAGCATAACAGCAATAGCAATAGCAATTCATTGACATTCTGTCAATAAAATTTAAACATATATAGTAATAACCTATATAACATGTATAAATAGATAGCATCAACAATAACCTGTATAAGTATTCAAAAATTACAGACTCAACAACAAAACGATGACAACCAACAAAATCCTCCATCACGCTTTGTTTTTTTGTTTTTACAAAAACTTTTCACAACCTGAAATAAATAAAAAATTTCTAAGTTAGTTTCTATAAGAAAAAAAAATAACTATATGAGAACAAATAAAATAATTAGCGTTGTTTTACATTACCTCCATTAAGTCCTTCAAATACAAAAAATATTTACAACTTTTCATTCATGAAACCAACATGCAACTTTGTTCCTGCAACATAAAATAATTTCTTTTAGCAAAGCCTAATATATCATTAGTAGTTCATTATAGGCTCAATTAAATACTTATATACCTCAAGAGGATCTGCATCATCTTGATAGGTGGACCTCCTTTACGGTGAAGTAGAAGTTTCATCTGTCGTAAGATAAACAATATTAAGTTACATTAATTTACTCAAACAAAAAAAACATAAAATAAATAAGACATTTCATAGCAAGACTTTATTACATCTAATATCATTCCATAACCAGTTTTGCGCACACATAAAAAAAGATTGGCCGTAGGATACTTTGCTCTAGAAAATACTTCGGTTGCTTTATGAAACGATTTCAACTTCTCACACATCTCACATGCAAGCAACCAATCTTCATCACGTGGCAACGATTTATATTGGGAATCGTGTTGCTTCAGTCTAGGAAAGACAACCTTAAAAATGATAGCAGTCTGAAGCATCAAATAAGTTGAATTCCACCTTGTTTTGCAATCTAACGCCAACTTCTTGCCACATTCAATTCTCAACTGTCTAGCTGCCTCTAGAAAATTTTTTTCCCTTTTTGGCGTGGCAGACCAATAAGCAACACTATTCCGAATTGTTTCAATACCATCACCTATAACTTCCAACCCATCTTTAACAATCAAATTTAAAATATGCACAGAACATCTCATGTGGAATAAATCACCCCCAGCATCAATGTGCCTACCTCTGGCTTGCTTTTCAGAAAAGTGACCATGTTATCATTAGTTGAACAATTATCTACGGTTAATGCAGATAGCTTTCTATCCAAATTCAAATCCATCATACAATCCATTAATGCATCACAAAGAACTTCAGCAGTATGAGGGCATGGCACATAAACAAACCTAGCAATAAATATGCAATAATGTATAACATATTAATTAATAAATGCCCATTGTCATCAATGAAATGCAAATAGAAAAATATGTTACTAATAGAAAAATATGTTTACCTAATAATACGACTTTGCAATGCCTAATTGTCATCAATGAAATGTGTTGTGATAGCCATAAACCCCCTCTTTTGATTACTCACAGTCCACATATCAGTAGTAATTGCAATCCTACTTTTGTTCCTCTCCAGCAATTTCATCATCTTCACCCTTTCATAATCATAAATCTTCAAGATATCACTTTTTATGATATTTATAGACATTGCCTTGAACTATGGTCGGATAACACCCATCATCATTCTAAAACCATAATGTTCAACCATTGAAAGGGGGTACTCAAGCAATATAATTGTTTTTTGCAACGATTTCTCTTGCAAGCTCTTGGTCGAACCCAGAAGCACTAACAACAATCGATCTAGTCGATGTGGAAGCACTCAATATAGATTGTCGTATGTCTACTTGACTACCCCTCTTCCTTAGACATCTTGTACTATGGTCAATTAAATGCCTTGTGTCATTCCTAGTCTCCCCTCCAAGCAAAGTGCCACAATAATTGCATTTAGTTTATCTAAACCGTTAATGGTAATCAATGTAAAGTGATTCCATACTGCAGATGTGAACTTTCTTTTCTTGTTGGTGGTAGTGGTGGTAGAGGAACATTACTATTAACAGTATTGTTTTCAACATTGGGAGTAGGAACATCATGACGAGTGGGATTTGATTGTACCTCGAGTGATGGTAAGGCATTCGAACCCACAGGTGTTTGAGGAGAGTCATTACCATGTTGAGTTTCAATTGACCTGGGGCGATCTCCTGCCATATTCTATACATCAAGAAAACAAAAAAACATTGGAGCTTAGACTATAAGAGTAAAATCAAACATCAAAAGCTTGTAAATCAACTTAGCTTTGTTTCTCAAGCAAACATATTGGCTAAATGCTAGTTTGGGCATATGTATACTTGAATATTTCTATTTAATTTTTTGCAGAATGTAGAAAAGGTAGTGATGTAGTAGAAGGCAAGGGAACTCATTAGAAAAAGAAATCAAATCTACTATATTTCCTTATTGGAGGGATGACATCTAAAAAGTAACCACTTGTAAATTACATGTTTCCATAATTAAGCTCAAATATAGAAACTCAAAAAGAATTGTAAACAATTGGTTCATTTACTACTATATGTATGAAAAAAGCAAACAAAACCAAAGCAAAAACAGTTATGTGTGTTTCTCTCATTCTCTCATAATTTTTGTTCATCAATAATCAAATCATCAACCAAATCAATAATCAATGATCAATAATCAAATAATCAATAATAGTTCTCTGTGTGTATTCTCATTAAATCAATCATCAAATCATCAACTAAAGCAAAAACAGCTCTTTGTGTGCATTTTCATCAAACCTGCACTTTTATACCAAATCATCAACCAAAGCAAAAACATTCACTCTATATAATCATCAACTTGCACTTTTATCTTCAGAGTTCTCTTTCTTTCTGCCTCTTCATATGAGAGAATTGGACAGTAAGAAAGGTTTGGGAGCTCTACATCACTGAATTCTCTTCTGGGTCTAAGTGGGATTGCAGTTATAGATTAGATATCTTATAAATTACAATTTTTCGAATAATTATACCAAATGTTTAAGGCAATTCCCATTTTTTTAATTTCTCAACCCACTTTGCAGAAAAATGTTATTATGTCAGTAGTTTGATTCCATTTGATTGAAGATCTAAGTTCAGTTCAAAACAGAGGAAATTATATCTAGATTATTTTTTCTCTATTTTTATCGGCTCAAAACCCATAAAGAAAAACATAAAATTGAGTTCAAAGAGAAGGAATTACTCACACAGGCAGGGAAGAGCGAGACTTTCTAAATCAAAATGCTCAACAACGAAGTGATGATTGATAAAGAACTGTTCTTGACAACATAAACAACTAAATCATACACAAACGTAGACAAATAACTAGAAAATTTTGTTCAAAACCAACCTTAAATCTTAATATTATAGAGGATTGACAAACTCACCTAATTGCTGAAATTTGTTGAGATGAAGAGAAAATAAACCAATCTCCTCTAGTCCTCTCGAATCCAAGTATAGCATGTAAGAATCTAAAGGGCGAGCATATCAAATGAAAATCAAGCCCAAATCATGGTGAAAAATGAAAATTGCATAAAAATCCAGTAGATTTATGCTTAATACAGAAAACCCTAAACGATTTAAGAGGATTAGAAGAAGATTATAAGATTGGAAGTAGAAGAAGAAGAATACAGAAAGCCCTAAAACGAATTTGAAATTAACTGAAAAACGAAGAAGAGAGGAGCCATACCTTGGTGATGTGCATGTGTTGTTGGGGTGGTTCAGCGAATCGCAAAACCCATTTGCTCCTAGTGCTTCACTCACAATAGTTAAGGGGAAGAGAAGAGCCTGAAGAGGTGGAAGAGAGGAGTCTAATTCTCTGAACAGGTGGAAGAGAGGAGTGTCTCATTTGCCTTGCTGCGTGTTGTGTGACTTGCATCTCCTTTTTTGTGAGTCTGTGACTTGCGTCTACTTCTTTGTGACTTGCGTTACAATACAATTTCTGAATTTCATTTCTTTGTGAGTTTGTCTGGAGGTGGAAGAGATCAAGAGAAGATATTTGACTCTCTGTGAGTTTTGTGTCTCGAAGTGGAAGAGAGGTCAGAAGAGGTCAGGCGGATTTCAGGGTTTCTTAGGTTTTAGTTTTAGTTTTTTTTAAATGGTTTAGTTAATAGTTACTTTAGGGATAAAGGTATTATAGTAATTTGAGTTGTATAAACAGATATCCGCGGGGCGGATATGGCTAAAACCGTATCAGCCCCGAATAGTCAACTGATACTGTTTGGATACCCAAAACCACCCGAAAACCCATTCAGCCATATCCAAATCCGCCCCATACAGATTGGGTGGGGCGGATATCCGTGAAAATCCGCCCCACTGCCAACCCTAGCTCTTTTCAAATATCTATCTATAACAACAATTGAGATTCTCTGTTCAATTGTGTGTGCATAAAGAAATTTTCAAAAATTTGTCTATTACTATTCACCAAATTTCGACAATGCCCCTTCCACTCCTCATTCGCTAAATTATGAAAAAGTTATTCCCTCAAGAAACTACGACACTACCCCTACCCATTTACATAAATTCAAACTTACTCCTCTCATTCACCAAATTCCAAAAAGCCTTCTCATCCTATTCACCAAATTATGAAAATGCCCTTCCCTCGGCAAATTATGATACTGCCCTATCCATTCGCAAATTCTGAAATTGCTTCTCCCGTATTTAACAAATCCCGAAAATGCTTCTCCCATCCCCATTCACCAAATTGCGAGATGCCCCTCCTAAAGACTTTGGTTATTCAAGAATGCTCCAATGTTTCTTATAAGGTCATTCAACCTCACCTTACAATATGGCAAAATTTTGGGCCTACAAGCCTATAAATTAGGTCCAATGAAGACAAAGATCCAATAGCAATAAAAATTTTGAGTTTGATCATCTTATTAAATCATAGGAAGCATATTTTTTTTATCCTTTAAAAAATAATATTCTTTATTGAGTTGGGGTAGTTAGGACACTCAAATTGATAGGGAGCTAAGCCCCAACAAAGAAAATGTGAAAGTATTATATTATAATGATGATGCGTATAAATAAATTATAATAGTAGATTGATGAGAATAAAAAAAAGTATAATTAATCAATATTTTGGTAAGCAATAATTTGTTTTTATATTTGATAATCTAGTAACTTATTTTGGAAGTGCTGAAGGAACCCACCCCAAGTGGTTGTGGTTTCAAATCCTTGTCCTGAAGCTCAATAACATCAAATTTTTGATGAATTTTATGTTAATGTTATTAAGATTGATGAGAATCAAAGAGGTGAGAATGAATGTAGAAAAAGGAAGAAATCAAAGGAGAAGTCTACCCCCACCAATGCTTGAGATCAAGGCTTATCTATTGTTGATGCTTCCAAAATCCAATCACCAATAAGTTAAACTTGCAAAACAACTGTTAGATTGTCAAATACCACATTTTTGGTGGTCGAAGGCACTTCGATGATTAAGTTTGTAACACAGTTGGAGATGGAGATAAAGCTGGATAAAACTTATTTAAAATTGCATACCATTGTCAAATGTTCCATTTACCTTTTATAATGGTCGTAGTTAACTTCCTGCGTGACTTGAGCATGTGAAGCGCAACGAGGAGAGACGCTCTCTGCAACAGTCTCCTCCTTTATGAAGATGTGTCCGTGGAGGCGTAACTCCCTCCACGACTTTTTTTATGTAACTTTCCTCCTCATTTAGGGATAACTTCATTGGGCCTGGATCTGGGCCTCTGAGTATGATCTATTATGACGAGCCATTTTGGGGCTTCCATGATTGAATTCGTCTTCTTTGGGCCTTATGAATTGGCTTGGTCTTGGGATACTTGATCCTCGTGATAGATGATCTCTGCCACGTGTACAACCGAGATGTTGGTCTTATTTGATGTATCATCAGCTACTCCTCCTTTGATTAGTGGATATGCTGACATAGATACTCGACGACGATTGGACTTTTCGACTTCATCATTGCCTTTCTTTTAATGCTGTTGGCAGTTCTTGATTGGTTGATATCCCAATTTCTTGTTCATCCATTCATTTCTGCATGTATTTTGGGATTTCTTGCAGTTATCGTATCTAGCACGTCATCCTAAAAGTGGTCTCTTCATTGATCGGCTCTCTAAAAGGGAAGTGTGATTCATCTGTTCCTCTTTTTACGCTGTTTGACTTTTTATTAGGATTTATTCACCTTTCTTGTTTATTTTCTTTGCTCCTTTGTTCCTTTACGATGTCTGCTGGCAATAAACTATATAGCGAGACGTTTGCTGCTTGTGAGACCTACTTCTCGCCTGAGAAAGCTTTTCAGGCGACTTTGGACAACATTCGTTCTGATTATGGGCTGTCATCTGACCTCGAGTTCAATTTGCCTTGGTAGAACAAAAGTCATTGTTGTCCAAGGATTGAGTATATTGCGTTCTACCCGTGCATGTTCTCTTCTGGTTTTCAATTCTCAGTTTCAAAGTTGTTTTGGGAATATCTAGATTTTTTGGGTATTCCTCCAGCTCAGATGGGTCCTAATGGTTGGAGGGTCGTGGTTTCTACCTATACAAGAGCATTTTTTCGGCATTCCTTTAATTGCCAGAATCCTGCACTCGGTAGGTTGTTAGTTGGTGACCAAAAGCATTTGCTTCCTCGGCTCTCCCCCTTGTCTTGATGATGACATTAGGGGCTGGTTGAAGTTCAGGTTTTACGCTTTTGTCATTTTTGATTACTTCAGATTACGTGGTCATCAGATTGTTCGGTCGTTCCGAGTTCCTGACAGACGGAAGGACCAACTTACTGTAAAAGAATAGATGATTAGTGATAGTTTTTTGGAGCTTCCTGTGATTCCCTTGGGAACAATTCTTTCTGAGGATATGGTGAGGCGCAGTGGTTTGTACATTATGAACGAGTCGAAACGAGCTTTGCTTAATGATTCTTAAGCTGAAGAAATCGCCGCTTGTGTTTTTCCCGTTAGTGATGCTAGCGTTGATGGGAAAGTGAGCTCGGTTGAACATGCTATGAATATCGATGTTCTTCCTAGCATTGGTGTTGCTGGCCCGACCTCTAGGAAGAGGAAAATTCTGAGGCTTGTCAGCCCGTTAAAGCGATTGATGATAAGTCCTGGTCGTGTTCTGATGAAAAAAACGACTTTCCACCCGTGGCATTGCTCGGGTTACTTCTCGCCCGAGTTTTTCTGATAAGGAAGTTTTGAGGGAGGATCCTTTATCTCTTGAGGAGGTTGAGGAGATGATTTTGGCGATGAAGAAGAGAAAACAGGAAACTATTCGTCCGTTGGATGGTGACAAAAATAGGCTCCTCTCTGCTTATGGTGAGCTAACACTGTTGGATACTCTAATGATGATCCTCGAGCCATTGATGATAGGATGCTTCAGCTGGTGGTGAAACAATCTAAGGAGGTTGGTGATCGTGGTCACGATTTTGAGGTTCTTCCCTCTCGATTGTCTTCCACTCATGTCATCCTTTTGCTCCCATTGCCGCTACTACTCATTATGTTCTTGTGGCGACCACTTCACAGCAAGATGGCAAGAGTTGTTTCTCTGTCGTCATTGTTGTTGTGCCCGCTTTTCCCGACGTTGGAGATGGTTCCTCTGTTCTTTTCAGATCCTCGTGTTCTTTACCCATAGATTAGTTGGAAGGAACCTAACCTGGAGGATATTTGTGTCAAGTCAGATGGGAAGTTTCGTTGGTTTACCCAGCTTGACATGCAAGATGGTGCAGGATGGTTAATGAATGACATAGGCACGTGGTAGAAGGGCCTTCGATGCTTGTGTTGGATCCCAGTACTCATCTCGACCATGGTCTTAGGTAGATAATAGATGATATGAATAACCTCATTTATGTTGGGGTGATGGGGTTGGAGTGCAGGACTAGTCGTGGCCAGGTAGTTGTTCTTGAGAGAAATTTGGTAGTAATGTTGCTGGTGTTTTCTCACAACCTTCGTTAGCTTGACGTACTGAAGGAGCAGTGCGCGGAGCTGGGGAGGCCAGCTGGGGCTGCTCTGGCTTCTTTAAATGAAATGAATATTGCGCGAGATAAGTCTGCTGCGGAGTTTGAGACTTCAACGACCAATTTGGACGGTGCTCCTGCACGATTGGACGAGTTGGAAAAAGAGTTGTTGGTGGAGAAAGTTTGCCATGATGAGGCTTTGCCTTCCGTCGTTGAGTAGGAGGTTAGACGTAGGATTGTTGAATGGCTGGTGGAGCAATTAATGGTTGTGCTTGATGAAGTTAAGTCGGATATCTCTGCCATGTTGACCACTGCTGGGGGCAACTGGTATCAGCTGAAAATGAGCTTACTGCAACAAAATACAAGCTAAAGATTGTGGAGGTTGAAGATTAGAAGAGATTCGTTGATGGTCAAGTTGAGCTTCTTGACTATATTGAGGAGCTTGTTGTTGATTTATTCGAGTATCGTCACTTGGTTGATCAAGTCTTCAAGGATGAAGATGCTAAAAAAGGTACTTTGAATCTCCCAAGCGACCTCGTAGAGGAATAACCGTTATCTCATCCTCCTTCCAACCGGATTCCATCATGTGCTTCTGCCCCAGAGATGGGAGCCTTGTCTTTTTCTGTCATTGTTGTTGCGGTCTTTTCCATCAGACGTTCTTGTTGTTTCTACTGTTCTTTCTTTGAATGTTCTATCTTCTCCTCCAGATGTAACATGATGATTTTGAAAATGAGAAACTTTTCACTTTGACAATAGTGAATCGTCTTCTATTTAATTTCCATTTCGCGTATTTTCTTCTCGTGTTGTATTGTTTTCTATTTATTTTTCCATTTCACATGATTTATTTCTGTTTTGTATTTTCTCGTCGACCATTTTTTGTTTCTGTCAATTGAGGCAATTTTCCCGATCAGATCCTCAAGTGTTAGCATGCTGAGATGTTCTGAAGCATTTTTGGGTTGTGTTGCAAGTAAATTTACTCGCTTTTTTTTAGATGGATTCGTCATGTTTATCGAAGCAAGTTGTATTGTGTATTTCCGCTTTTTGGTCTGACACATAGGGCTGAATATGTTGAATCGTTCGTTGTTGCCTCGTTGAGGTGTTAATTGGATCCGAAGTTTTACTTCGTTGATATGATGTATCTGTCGGCCCGATGTTTGTTGACTTGTTCATCCCAACTTTTACTTCGTTGGTTTGACATGCTAGTCAGCTTGAAGTTTATTTGAATAAGTTGACTTGTTCATCCCAATTTTTACTTCGTTGGTTTGACGTATTAGTCGACTCAAAGTTTACTTGAATAAGTTGACTCATTAGTCCTAACTTTACTTCGTTGGTTCGACATACTAGTCGGCCCAAAGTTTATTTGAATAAGTTGGCTCGTTCGTCCCAACCTTTACTTCACTGGTTCGACATACTAGTTGGCCCGAAGTTTATTTGAATAAGTTGACTCATTTGTCCCAACCTTTTCTTTGTTGGTTCGACATATCAGTCGACTTGAAGTTTATTTGAATGAGTTGAATCATTCGTCCCAACCTTTACTTCGTTGGTTCGACATATCAGTCGTCTCGAAGTTTATTTGAATAAGTTGACTCGTTCATCCCAAATTTTACTTCATGTTTGATTAGCCATAAGTTTTGTGTCTGACTTACATATCCTGACATTTTGGTATGTCGAGAGCTTCTCACTGTCTGGTGTTGATGCCACAATTTCGGGCGCAAAATGGGGAGCTATGAACTCGAAACTTTAATGATAACCCCGTTTCAGGTATATAACAATCCTATAGTAGTAGTAGTCATCTCAAACTCATAAAGTTACGTTGCGGGATCTGCATTGTGCCTTTCTTACTAATTTTTTTTGTTATGCCTTGAGCCGTCTTCGCATTTTTGTCGTAACTTCTCCCTCCATGGTTTTCTATAGTTTTGTTGTTAGTGTATGGTTGTCGTGAGGTAGCTAATGAACTCAAAATGCTTCTTACTCGAATTGTTGGGTGTGTGCCATTGGCGGGCTGGTTCGGTCGGGCAGAATAGAATGTGGTCCCAAATTTTCCAATCATGCTCACATCAGTATCTGTTGCCATTGCTTTGTTCGTCGATTTGTAGAATTTGTTTGTGTTACCTTTGTTGTCAGTAGTGTAGGTGGCGTTGTTGGCCTTGTCGTTGACAACGGTCAAGCTTGTAAATTTCTCTGGATTTTGTCTATTGTTTGACCCCCACTTGAATTCCCATTTTCCTCCTTGATTCTTGTTTGGGTTGTCATATTGATTCATTTGGTCTCGTTTGACGGCGTTGGTGCTTCTGACTCTATATAGTTCAGCTCGAGTGAGAAATGTCATTGGTGTGCTTGGTTGACCAATTCTTTGGCTACTCAGTGTAAGGCGTATATCAGCTCTCTGGTTTGCTTCTTAGATCTCGTGGTGGTTTCCGCCTTCACCTTCCCTTTGAGTTGTTTATCCGGTAACCCGGCCAACTCGTCAAGTCGTCATTTTTGAACCCAATGTTCGATTTCATCTATAAGTTTGTAGAAGTCCTCAGTGACGTGCCCGTGATCCTTATGGAAAGATCAATACTTGTTTTTGTCTCACCTTTCAGGGGTCTCCTCTCATCTTGGGTGGCCAGTTGACATCTTCCCATCCCGTAATGTGTTTCAGTATGTTTGCTCGACTGGTCTTCAAGGTAGTACATGGTTTGTATGTGTTTTCAGTCACGCTTGTCACTCGCTCATGTCTGGGTCTCGTTAAATGTGATTTTTCGAATTTCTGCTAGTTGGATTCGAGATTCCCGTTCGTTCGGTGCCTTTTTTTACTAGATGTTTTCCTCTTGGGATATGTTTTATCTTCTTTCCTCTCTCATTTCTCGCCTTTTTGAATGGGCTTCCCTGTTGGATTCGTTCTTTTATTTTGCGGCTATCATCTCCTAGAGAGTGATGTGTTTCCGAGCAGTCTTCATAGAATCGCCATGTTATTTGGGGGTTTCAGGTTAAGAGCATCGAAAAAATGTCATCTTTTTAGTCCAGCAGTGAAAGAGCGGTGGCCATGTCACCACTGCATCTGCCAATCATAGTTAACTCATTAGTGAAACGAGTAACATATTCATTTATTGTCTCCTTAGATTTCTGCTTGATGTGGAACAAGTAGTGTGGCTCCTTTCTCATCCGTTGATTGCTGATGAATCTCGTAATGAAGGCAATAGCTAGTGCCTGGAATGTATCTATTGATCTTGGTGGTAGGCTATTGAACTAGTTCATTGATGTGGAGGTGAGAGTTGTCGAAAATGTTTAGCATAGGATGGATTATGTGTTTTCTTTTAATAATATCATGTGGCAAAAGTGTCACAAGTAGTCTATTGGGTCAATGGTGCCATCGTACGCTTCAAACTTTGGTGGGGTGAACTTCTTTGTCATGGGAGTTTGTACAATATATTGGGATCTGTGACTTCGATCCTGAATGGAATTTTAATAGGGTTCTAACCACTCTAGGGGGTCCCCTCTTGGAGTGGTTGCTACTTTTGAGATTTACTTGTCGTGGTTCCGTAGAAGCTTCGTTAGTTGGGTTTTGTTGGGGTGTTGCTTGAACGGGATCAGCGGATTGAGCACGTTCTTGGGTGGGTTTTCCACCATTTTGATCATATGGTCCATCTGGTCCATGAGGAAGTCTACGCGAGGGTCCATGGTGGCGCTTTTAGGCGTCTGGGGTGTTCGAGCCATCTCGGGTTGTAGCTCTCTAACGTCAGGTGCGGTCGTCTCGACGTTCGTTTCTAGATCTGCAATATTCACTACTGGTAGCGCAGTTTCTCCGATGAAAGGATTCTCTCGATTGTTGTAGGGTTGAAAGTCTGCAGAGTGTGTGATTTTGTTATAAGGGCACTTTTAGTCATTGATCAAGACTGGGAGAATTTTGTTGCTACATATTTTCTTTCCAAAGGAGATCTTGTCGTTCCCACAAATGGCGCCAAACTGATGCGTCTAAAATCCAGTTTCAAGTAAGTTAAACCTGCAAAACAACTTGATGCATCCAAAAATCGTCCTCCTATGAGTTTGACCTGCAAAACAACTGTTAGACTGTCAATGACCACCTTTTTGATGCCCAAAGGCACTCCGATGGTTAAGTCAGTAACTCTGTTGAAAGAAGAAAGTAAATATGGACAAAACTTAGTTAAAGTCGCATACATGTGTCGAAGTTCCCTTACCTTTTATAATGGTCGCGGTTAATTCTTTACGTGACTTAAGCATGTGAGGCGCAATGAAAGGAGATGTTTCCTGTAGCAATTTCCTCCTTAATGGAGATGCGTCAGTGGAGGCGTAATTCCCAACACAACTCTTGTCGGGCCTAGATTTGAGTTTTGATTAGTTCGGGCCTGGATTCGGGGCTTGTTTACGTCTTTTTTATGGCGGGTCTTATCTGGGCCTCTATAATTGACTCTATTTTTCTTGGGTTTTATGAGCTGGCCCAATAGATTGGACACTATATTCTCGTGATGGGTCTCTATTCCACGTGTACGACCATGATGATCGATTTATTTTGATGCATCATCAGCTACTCCCCCCTTAGTTAGTGGGTATGTTCATGTATCCACTAACTGTGTGGCGGTTTTGTTTTCGATTTCAACATTTTGACACATTTAGTGTTCTTGCTATCTGTTGCTACTATTGTCTCCTCCATGTTCCATTCGCATGTTCATTTTTGGGTGATTTTCTGAGATTTCGTGCGACTGTCATATCTTGCACGTTCTCCCAAGAGCGATCTTTTTGCTGCATGTCCCTATAAAAGAAGAAATTGGAGTATGTCTTGCATCCTTTTGCACCTCCTCATTTTCTAATTGTTAATTCTTTGATTCCTTGGGTTCATTATGTAGTCATGTCTAACTTTAGAGTTTTGAGCGGTGATGTTCTTGATGCTTGCAAAACTTTCTTTTTGCCTAAGCGGCCAACGTACGCGACTCTGGACATCATTTATCATGGTTACTCGCTGCCAACTGATCTAGAGATTATTCTCCCCAGATAAGGCGATCGTCCTAGTCGTTCTAAGCATGGGTACATTGCATTTTATCCTGATATGTTCCACTCTAGTTTCAAGCTTTCGGCTCCTACGATTGTCTGGTAGTACTTAGATCTAGTTGTTATTGCTCCGGCTTAACTTGTCCCTAATGGTTGGAAAGTAATGATTTCGACTTTAGCAAGGGCTGCGACAGCTCATATCCCTATGAATGCCAGTTCTGCATTCTTTGGTGAGGTTTAATGTAAACCCCAATCACACATATTGCCTGCATTCTCCTCCTTGTTCAATGACCTTCGAGAGGAGTATGTCGGCTGGTCGAAATCATGGTTCTACACATCCCTCTCTTCCAATCACTTTAGGTTTCGTGGGAATTCGATTCTGGGAGCCTAAGAAAGTCGAGTTGTCACTGTCTTTGGAAGAACGAAAGTTTTGCAATCAATTTTGTGATCTTCCCCGTTTCAGTGGAAGATTTTCTCACTACGAATGCCATTATCCGTAGTGGTTTATATTCGCCAGGTGAAGCGGGTCACACTTCAGAAGTGATTGTTGCGCGCATTGGTGATGCAGACGTTGGACACCAAGAAGGTTTTGGTAACAAGCACGCAGGTCGAGCTACTTCAGTCAATGTCCGAGGTTCTGGGGGTGCCTCCGGCTCTATCGTGAAGAAGCAGAAAGTTCCCAGGCCTCCCAGTCCTTCCAAGATGTTGGCTGTCAGTTTCGATCGTGTGTCAAAGAGGAAAAAACTTACTTCCTCTGTTCTTGACTCTGTCGGGACTCTCTCTCATCTTGCTTCTTTCCGAAAATGAAGTTGTGGTGCGGGGGATGATTTTTTCGCCCGAGAGGATGAGGAGGTAAACTGAGTTCTCGAGATAAGTAAGAAGGAAGTTTCTCGTCCTCCGGATGACCATGGGAAAAAACTTGTTGCTTCTTATGGCTTGCCTGGCTCCATTGGCCTTGCGATTGATGATTATCACATTATTAAGAATAAGATGCTTCAGCTGGGTTTTTGGAGATCGAAAAATCTGAAGGGTACTAAAACTTTGGATGACTTCGAGTACGAACCATCAATAGAGGATCAAGTTGCTCCCGAGCTCGAGACTTTAAGTTCACTGTTTCTTCCGTTGTGGCTGGGATTTCAAGATTGCCCGTTGTTCCCTCCGTATCTCATCTTACTTCTACTAGGCCCGGGGAGGCATTTTGGCCTTCTGAGGTTGACATGCAGGACAACGATCAGAACCTCATTAGTGGTTATCATCGGCGATTGGCTAACAGGGCTCTTATGCCCGTACGCCCGCCACGTCGCCATATTGACGAGGGTCTCCAACACCTCATGGAGGGGATGATGCACCTTACTTACGCAGCCGTGATGGGGTCGAATTGTAAGGCTGTCGCAACCAGGTGGCACATATGGAGCGAAAATTAATAGGACACATCTTGGTCCTTTCTCAATCTCTTTGCCAACTGGATTTGTTGAAAGCGCAGTGCATGGAGCATGAAAAGATTGTGGATTCCACGCAGACGTCGTTGAGGGAACTTGAGGCTATTCATGACACGCTTGTTTCTGACCTCGAGACGTTTGAACTTGAATTGGGCAAGTTGCGATCCCTTCTGGATGTTGCTGAGAAAGAATTGTCTGATTGAAAGGCTGAATGTGATGAAACTATTCATTTTGCTGAAAAATGTTCTTCCAAACTCTTGACTTCCACTATTCGAATCGCTCAGCTGAATTCTATGTTTGTCAAAACTAAATCAGCGGTCTATACTAAACTTGCAGATGTTGACAGAGAGTTAGCGTCAACCCGAGCTGAGTTCTCATCCATTACTGAGAAGCTGAAGGCGGCAAAGGTAGCAGATTGGAAGAGAGTGGTCGATGGTCGCCACAGTTTCTTGGATTTCCTTGAGATGCAAGGTTTGGACATGACCCAATATTGTTGCTTTGCTGAGCAAGAATTTGATGACGTTGCAGAAGTTGTTCCTGATTCACTTGGTGAACCGGATGTTGGAGAACCTTCTGAGCCCATGCTGCCTGGAGATAATGCCCATGACATCGATTCTCTTTCTTAGTCTTTGTTTGTTTCTTCTTTGTAATCTCCTATTTTAGAAGATCAATGGAAACTTTCTATTTCGTATTTGTTGTGACCAATATGTCTAGCTCGTCAACTTTTATTTACGACATTCCTGAGAGATTTCTGACTCGTTCGTCCAGATTTTTACAAATAATTTCGATGTTCGACGTTTTAGTCATGTAGAAGCTTTGGTT
The DNA here is from genome assembly GCA_003290165.1 of Berberis thunbergii. Lineage (NCBI taxonomy): Eukaryota > Viridiplantae > Streptophyta > Magnoliopsida > Ranunculales > Berberidaceae > Berberis > Berberis thunbergii. The sequence continues at coordinate 12,801 of QNQO01003926.1, read as the reverse complement.
TACGGAATCTGAATCTACATTCAAATTACGATGTCGTACATTATAGTCGACACAAAAGTCCAACTCTTATGTCCCGGTACTTTATTACTTCTGGTTGATCAGGTAAGAAGTTATTGTTTTATGTTTGACTCATTCATTCAATATATGTATTTATTTTTGCTCGATACTCTAGCCATGCTGAGTATTTCCTCGAGTTGGCTTTAATCTGACTTCCTTGTTCTGGTTAAATTCTTGTCGTTTCGAATATGGGAGCAAAAGATTTTATTAATAATATATTTTCAAGTGTTACACATTCCATGGTCAAGGTAGCATTTCGCCTTCTTTGTTATCCAGCCAGGTGGTTCCTGGTATGTTTATTTTTGTCACTCGATATGGTCCTTCCTAGTTTGGGTTCAGTTTGCCTCCGCCAAGTTCCTTCGTGTTGAGTTGGACTTTTTGCAGTACCCAATCTTTGACATTAAAAGTGTGGATTCACACCTTCATGTTGTAATATCCTGCCATACGCTGTTGGTAGACTGTTGTTTTGATGGAGGTTGCTTCTCGCTTCTCTTCGAGAAGATCCAGTCTGACTCTTAGTGCCACGACGTTGTCCTCAGCGCTGAATTCCTTGGCTCGGAATGTTGGCATTCCGATCTCAACGGGTATCATTGCCTCTGACCTGTACGCGAGGGTGAAAGGTGTTTCTCAGTTTAGGTTCAGCTTGCTTGCGCCAGGTTCATTCGTGTTGAATTGGATTTTCGCAGTACCCAGTCTCAACGTTAAAAATGCAGATTCACACATTCTTGTTGTAATATCTTGTCATAAGTTGTTGGTAGACTAATGTTTTGATGGAGGTTGTTTTTCACTTCTATTAGAGGAGATCCACTCCAACTCTTAGTGCCTTGACGTTGTCCTCAGTGCAGAATTCCTGGGTTCGAAATGTTGGCATTTCGATCTCCACGGATATCATTGCCTCTGACCCATACGCGAGGGCGAAAGGTGTTTCTCCTGTCGGAGTTCATTTTGTTGTTCTGTATGCCCAAAGGACGTCGGGTAATTTGGTTGTTCACAATCCTTTTGCTGCATTGAGTCTTCTTTTGATTGCTTCCAAGATTGTCCTGTTGGTGACCTCGGCTTGTCCATTTGCTTGTGGATGACTGGGCGCAGAAAAATGTTGTTGGATATTCAAAATTTTGCATAACTCCTTAACATTCTTGCCTTCGAATTGATTTCCATTGTCCGTGACAATTACCCTTGGGATCCCAAATCTGCATATGATGTCTCTCCAAATAAACTTCTTATCGGACGCTGGGAGTGGTCCTACTTTGTCGATCCCTCATTGTGCAAATGGCTAGGAGCTGCTCATTGGGATCAGATTTTGTCCCGGCATGTGAGTGTATGGAGCGAATCTTTGACATTTTTCGTATTTACGAACTAGCTTTTGAGCATCTCCTTGCATTGTCGGCCAATAATAACCCAATGTGAGAGCTTTATGAGCCAATGTTCTCCCTTTTGGATGATTTTGACATGTGCCGTGGTGGATTTCCTGTAGAACATATTCGGCATCTCCTGGTGCAAGGCACTTCAGGAACGGGCTCGTGGTAGATCTTTTGTATAGTCTGTCATTGATCATTGTGTATCTTGCTGCCTGATTTTGTAGCTATCTGGCTTCCATCTTATCTGTTGGGAGCTTTCCATATGATAGATACGCTAGGGTTGGAGTTGTCTAGTTGATTTCTTAATTTATGGCGCATGCTTTTTCCACTTGGTTTTCGAGTATGGAGCTTCATTGTGTCATGATGAGTATGTTTTCATTATCATTTGTTATCGAATCTTCCTTTGCTAGTTCGTCGACTCTTTTGTTTTGTGCCCGTGTGCACCATTGAATGGTAGTGTTTCAGAAGCTTTCTACTAGCTCAGTGGTTTTCTGGTGGTAGGCTTTCATTTGGGTATCTTTGACTTGAAATTTGTCGTTTAGTTGATTAACCACCAGCTTAGAGTCAGTAAAGACACTAATGTCTTTAATTCCCAAGTGTTTTGCTAACTATAGTCCTGCTATCACAGCTTCGTTGGAGGCTATAAAGCTAAGTTTTATCGCTTTCTCTAATGTGATGCCATCCGAGTTGTACAAGACTAGTCCAGCTCTACTTCCCGCCTTATTAGACTTTCCATCACAGCGGATGATCCATCCGTCAGTGATTGGTTTGGGTTGTTATTTTCAGTTTTCGTTTTTCGCTTGTTGGTTGTTGTTTCCTGTGAACTCGGCAATGGAATCTGCTAATGCTTGAGCCTTGATTGCGGTTCTGGGGGCATAATTGATGTCAAATTGTCCGAGTTCTATTGCCCACTTTACCATTCTTCCCGACATATCTGGTTGTGTAACACCGATTGAAGCGACTATTCGGTCATAACCGTGATTGGGTGTGCTTGGAAGTATGGTCACAATTTTCTTGACAACACAATTAGAGCGAGCGCCAACTTTTCTAGGGTCGGATAGTTGATTTTTGAATCTGCGAGTATTTTGCTGATGTGGTACATTGGTTTTTGCATGCCCTTCTCTTCCCGTATCAATGCTGAACTTACCACATGATCGGACACAAATAGATATAGATACCGTGTTTCCCCCATGTTTGGTTTTGTTAGTAGTTTTGTGCTTCCCCTGTACGTCTTAAGGTTTTGAAAGACTTCTTCACATTCATCATTTCACTCGAATGTCTTATCCCCTTCAAGATTTTGAAGAAAGGAAGACACATGTCTGATGATCTGGATATGAATTTGTTTAGAGTTGTTATCCTCTCGTTAAGACTTTGAACGCCTTTTATGTTTGTTAGCGGCTGCATGTTGAGAAGCAATTATATCTGCTTTGGATCGGTTTCAATTCCTCGTTGGTTGACCATGTACTCGAGGAACTTCCCTAACTCTACTCCAAAGGTGCATTTCTCCGGGTTCAGTTTCATCTCATACTTTCGCAGCTGGAAGAAAACATGTTCAAGACCTGTGTCATGGTTTGCTTGGCGTGAATTTTTAACAAGAATATTGTTGATGTAAACTTCCATTGTTTTGCCAATCTGATCTTTAAACATCATGTTCACTAGTCGTTGGTATGTTGCTATTGCATTCTTTAACCCCGAAAGGCATTACTAGATAACAATATGTGCCCCTTTTCGTTAATAAGGATTTTTTCTTGGTCGGGATGGTACATCTGTATCTAATTATACCTGGAGTGTGCATCCATGAAGCTCAGCATTTTATGCCCAACAGTTGCGTCCACTATCTAATTTATTCTCGGAAGTGGGAAACTACCTTTTGGAAAGACTTTATTCAAATTAGTGTAGTCCACACATACCCTCCACTTGTCGTTCTTCTTTTTCACTAGCCTTGTGTTTGCCAACGAGCTTCTTTGATCATCCCTGCATTGAGTAGTCGGTTCACCTATTTGTTTATTGCTTGATTACGCTCTGGGGCCGCCGACCTTCCTTTTTGTCGAACCAGCTTCTTGTTTGGGTTCACTTGCAGTTTGTGGGAGATGATGGATTGGTCTATCCCTACCATGTCTTTCATTGTCCATGCAAAAATGTCTTAGTTATCTTTCAGCAGCTGAATTAGTTCCTTGGTGAGTTTGGGCTGAATCTTTGTGCCAATTCGGACTGCTTTCTCTGTCTCGTTGTCTAGGTAAATTACATTCGTTTCTTCTTCTAGTTGTCAAATGTTAGGTCGCTCTCGTGGGTTGGTTGAAGCCGTATTGTCGTCTGGAAAGTTTGAATTTTTCTCACCAAGTTGTTACAGAGACTCCTCCGATTTTTGCAATAATTTCTATTTTTGTGAGGTTTTTATTGCTGCAAAATGACACTCATGGGCAACTGATTGATCTCCTTTGATTCTTTCGATACCATTGTCGGTATGATATTTTAAGCATTGGTGCATAGTGGAGGAAACTACGCCCATTTTGTGTATCTAAGGTCTCTCAAGTCGCATGTTGTATGCAACGGGAACATCGACTACGAGGAAGTATGTCAATAGAACTCGTTGCTTTCCTGGTTCTCCTGCTTTGACCGAAAGTTGAATTGTCTCCAGCGGACGACATTGTTCACCGCTGAAACCCACCATCAATTGCTCGCTAGGTGACAACATCTCATTGGTGAACGACATCTTTTAGAAGGTTGTTAGATACATGAGGCTCACCAAGCTCCCTGTATCGACTAGCACCCTTTTGATTTCCCATTTAGATACCATGACTGAGATCACTAAAGCATCGTTGTGCAAAAAAATTAACCCTGTCTGCGTCTTCGTTCGAGAAGGTTAGAGTTCTCTGCATTGTTTTTGCACACTGTGCAGATGGTTCTTGCAATCCGATCTTTGTCCGTAAGTCCATGATTATACGCTTTCGGGATCGATTGGATTTCTCTTTTCCCCCGACTGCACTGTGCAAAACATAAATTGTTTCCTTTACTCGCTCTTTTGAGATGATCACTTTGTCTTCGAGTTCGACGAATTCTCCGAGTCGTCCCTTTCTAATATGATGTTCAATCTCATTATGGAAGAGGCTGTATTTGTCCTTGTTCCGCTTATCTGGATCTCCTCTTATTTTTCGTGGCCATTTGACATCTTCCTTCCTGTCATAGCTTTAAGAATCTCCCTACGACTTGCTATTAAGGTCGCGAACGATTTATCGTATTTGGGATTTTTTGGTTGTAGACTTTCAATCCGTCCTTGAATACTTCTAGAATTGTTATTAGTCCATTGTCTCTTAGGCTGGGTGATTTATTCTCAAGATTTGTTGTCCTTAAGGTTTCAGGTGATTCTGTCCACCATTTCGATTATGTGGTTCATCTGAGCCATAAGCATTTCTACTCGGGGGTCAAAGAGATTACCCAAGATTTCAGATATGTCTGAACCATTACTTGTTGGAGCTATTTTCTAACAGGTATGGCTGACTCATCGTTTGTTGTTGGATCGATATTGGGCAGCATGTAGTATTATTCATCGCCGAATTGAAAATTTGTGGAGCGTTCTATTGAAAGGAAAATTTGTTACTATGAATCTTATTTTTGGAAAGGAAACTCGTCGTTCCCCACGGACGACGCCAAACTGATGCATCCAAAAATTGTCCTCCTATGAGTTTGACCTGCAAAACAACAGTTAGACTGCCAAAGACCACATTTTTGGTGACCGAAGGCACCCCGATGCTTAAGTTAGTAATTCTGTTGGAAAAAGGAAGTAAATCTGGACAAAACTCATTTAAAGTTGTATGCATGTGTCAAATGTTCCATTTCCCTTTTATAATGGTCGCGGATAATTCTTTGCATGACTTAAGCATGTGAGGCGCAATGGAACTTAATGGAGATGTGTCCATGAAGGCGTAACTCCCTCCACGACTATTTTTTTTGGTGCAACGTTCATCCTCTTTATGAGAAAGCTCGTGTCTGGCCTGGATTTGGGCTCTGATTCGGGCCTCGTTTATGTCTTCTTGATGGCAGGCCTTATCTGGGCCTCTGTAATTGACTATTTTTCTTGGGCTTTATGAGCCGACCTAATAGATTGGACGTTATATTCTCGTGATGGGTCTCTATTCCACGTGTACGGCTGTGTTGATCGGTCTATTTTGATGTATCATCACAACTGTTAGATTGCCAAAAACGAATGTGTTGGTGGCCGAAGGCACTCCGATGCTTAAGTCAGTAACTCAGATGGAGATGGAGATAAAATTGGACAGAACTCAGTTAAAATTACATACCATTGTCGAAGGTTCCCTTTACCTTTTATAATGGATGTAGTTAATTCCTTATGTGACTTGAGCATGTGAGGCACAACGAGGGGAAACATTCTCTGCAATAGTCTCCTTCTTTATGAAGACGTGTCCGTGGAGGCGTAACACCCTCGACGACTTTGTTCTATGTAACGTTCTTCCCCCTTGTGGGAAAACTTCATTGGGCTAGAATTTGGGTCTCTAATTATGATCTATTCTGAAGGACCCTTTTTGGACTTCCATGATTGAATTCGTCTTGTTTAGGCCTTATGAACTTGCCCTGGAATTTCCTCGTGATAGATGAACTTTCCCACATGTACAACCGACATGTTGGTCTTATTTGATGTATCATCAATTGTTATTGGAAAAAAACAATTGAAGACGATAGGCTCACCGAGTGGAAAGGTAAGTGATAATTGAACGTAAAACAATAATGATTTCATTGTAATTGTAATATACTAAAATGTTCCACAATCTAAATGACTTAGGGAAAATTTCGATACACTTGATGGATGAGGAAGAATAAGAAGATTGGATATAGCATGACTATGAGACAGACGAGGAAGATGATCATATCAGTAGTGATGATGACAACGAAGACAACGAGGACTAGGAGTTTGTAATTTAATATTCATGTAATTATGAATTTATGAACCATCTTTTATGTGTTTACTGTTCTATGAACAATGTTATGTTTTTGGTTGTGTACTTATTTATTGTTATATTTCATGTTTTATTGTATTCATATTGTCTATGAACCTGTTATCGTGTTCATGAGCTTGTGAGGATAAATTGTCTATTTCTCGTACATTATGAGTTTATGATTATATTCATGATATTTATGATTTTTGTTAGACATATGAATATTGTCTTTCGGGCCTTAAAGCTCTCTAGCAGGTAGCAACATCATGATAATGAGGTAATTCTACCGCCTCAAACCATTTTTATGATTGAATTCATGTTATCTTGTGAATTGATGATTGATTCTTTTGTTTTTTATTTGCATTGTATTTTTTCATCACTTCTTTTATGAAAAAAATGATACGTACGCCTCGTTATGCATCCGCTTCGCCTAAAAAAAGCTTGATCGCCTCGAGGCTGAAAAATGTTTTTTTAAACATTGCTTAAACTTGAAAAAACAACACAGACAACCAATATCTAAATAATTGTGAAATAATACTTCACTAAGCAATTTATTCTTAGTAAAAACTCATAATTTATCAACTTACCTGTATTCCTTAATGTTCAAGAGGTGTGCAATTCACTGAAATCGGTACCCATCATAATCAGAGTCATAGCCATAGATCTCATTTGTTCCAATCTACTAGCATAATCTTCAGTTGGATAAACAGTAAGAATTTTACCTGGAAAACTCAGCCAATCTATACAATACTATTAAAGCGCAAACAAATAATTATGAATAAATAAATCAAAATTTTTAGTTGATCCACCCATCTTCTTATGCGAGAATCCGATGCACTAAAATCACCCCCAAAATCCATGGTATGCTCCAATAATCAACAAGGTCATCATTAAGCTCTTCCCACAAATTGAGCACTAGGCTCACATATGTTGTTAATTACCCAATTGAAACTCCTAGTAACTTCTACAGAAGAAATAAAAAAAGAATAAGCACCTTTTCAAGCTTCAAATTTCTTAATTAATCATGTCTGCATCCTAAAAATCCATTACTTCAACTTTAGATTAGATATGGTCTAAAATAACACTTCTTAACCCGCAATGTGAGAGAAAGATCAGAAATTCTAGGGAGTGAGGGAAGGAGCGAGGAAAAGGGAGCGAGGGATGGGTGTAATCACCCATCTCCCTCGAGATGCACACCGACACTTATCTTGAGAAGGATGAGTTCGCTCCCTAGAAGGGCTCTAGAAAGATGGAACAATCTTCAACATACGATTTAAAAACTCAACCCAATTTCCCTCTTAGTGGCTTAGGGTTTTTTTTTTTTTTTTAATTTTTTTTTTTTATTGATAAGTCAATGAGTGTACAGGCGCCTTGTGGGTTTCACTTCACGCTTCAAAACTTCAATAAAGAGTTTTGTGGAGATAGATGAGAATAAAAAGTCGAATAAATTGAGCAAACTGACCGGTTGGATTTTCAGTTTTAAGTGATTTTAACTTGACAAAACTGAATCGGTCGAATATATATAATGTAAATAATATAATGTGTTTAATTTAGTCGGTCCGGTTCGGTTTTATGTCGATTTTAGTAACATTTTAGGTGGTCGGTTCGATTTTCGGTTTACATAAATTTGAAATCGATATAGTCGATTGGGTTTCTGTTGAAAATTTTTTAGACTGATAATAGTCAGCTCAATTTTCAACCCTAGTTTCGTGGAGATAGGTGAGAATAAAATGGAAATGAGAAATGTGCGCCCCATCTCGAATGAATGAGAGTAAAAAGGGGCGCACTAGTAATAATTCCATAAAATAATAGTTCGAAAAAGTTTGTAAAAAAGGATGCTTAAGTATTTTGCATTTCACTCAGGTTGCCCAAATACCTCATTAGGGTGCACCAACAATTTTCTAAGATAATTGCATCTCGCATGAAACCATTAAATAATTACTCCAAAACCTATAAATAAAACCACTTCTTATAAAAAACAAGGCAACACCTATTTGGCATAACAACTTGCACTGATCGACACCACCCATCATCATCATCATGATTATTATTATTATTATTATATTTTTAATTGAATTTAATTAATTTATTTATTATTATTTTTATCTTCTCTCCCACACCACCCATAAACCAACAATTCATTTTCTTCTTCTCTCATCATCTCTTTCTCAATAACAAGAACAACATGGAAGTGGATAGCGAGGCACAGTGATAGACGACCGGCGACGGCGAGAGATAGAGGAAATAAGCGACAACCACTGTCGCCCTTTTCCATCTTCTTTTCTTCATTTCCCCTCTTCCATATCTCCCACTATTTCTTCTTTTCCACACACTCTCTCAATTCCCCTTTCTTCTTCTCCCACTATTTTTTTCTTTTCGCATAGATTGTCGCCCCTCTCCTTCCCTGGCAAACTTTTTTTCGCCCTCTGAGGTGCTTTAGGAGTGCCTCCGGATGGGGAGGAAGATAAGAAGATGCAGAGAAGAAGAAGAAGGGTGGTGGTGAAAAGAAAGGAAGTTGGGAGGGAGAAAAATTTTAAAATTTCTTTTTATAAGTGGTGTGGTGCAGAAAATACATGGTGTAAAAAAGTAAAAACCAAATGGATGATTTGAGTGAGTGTAAGTTGTGGTGCCAAATAGGTGTTGCCTATTAAAAAAAAACATCACAATACACATACTTTCCTACCCTCAGCCACTTGAATGCATAACTATCCTTCATTATGCCAATGACAATTTAAAATCCTGAACAATATAAGTTAGGGGTAGGCATGAGACGAGATATACCCATTCCGTTCATACGGGATTGGGACGGGACGGGATGGGAAAAATCTTATCCCGACCTCGTCTCATCCCAAACGGGTTTGGGATGGAATGAGATCAGCGTGCTGTGAAGATTATCATCATATAAGAACGTGAAAAATAACTTTCTTATAATTAGATATAGATGTGACATGCAAATATAAGGGTAGCCACTAAATTCCTTAACAATAAAGTCGAGTGGACTGACTTTTAGAAAATGACATGATAAATGGGATCCACTAAGAGTATTGTGTCGTTGTGATGGCCTCCCAACTGATTTTACAATTTCATTACTGTGGGAAACAAAATTCATGGTTCCTTGACAAAATGACATTTCATCTTTTGTTAGGGAAGAAATATAGACCTATTAGTGATGCTCTAACATATTCATAATGGTTTACCATCAATACATATATCGTAATTAAAAAAAAATTATTTTTACAGTCTGGGGCATTTCAAATTCTTGGCTCCTCCCCTGAATGTTCCCTTCTGAATATGTATTACTCAGTTAATTGTTATTTTTCATATTCACCTGGTTATTATCAGTATTTGGAAGTTAAATAATTGGAGCCACTTTTATTGGGAATCCAAACAACAGTCTGTTATCTTTCTCTTGCTTAATGAATATTTATTTCTTGAAGTAACATTTCTGTTACCACTGCAAACACCATGAGTTTCTGTCAGTCATTTGTAAGTTTATATGAATAAAATAAATAAAATATTAATAATAAATATTAAAAAATTACTCGGGACGAAACGGGATTGGCGGGATTGAAAATCTTCATCCCATCCCATTCTAGATTGGGACGGGACGGGATGAGATCAGGATGAAAATTAATCAATCCCATTAAAACTCAAAAAAATCGAGACAGAACGGAACGAGATCAGAATCACGGAATGTGATGCCCACCCCTAATATAATTACAACCACCAACGACATCCCAAAAAATGTTGCATTTTATATGCATAAAACATCATGTATACGTATCATAATTGCATGACTTTAACTTTTTCATCAAAAAGAAAAAAAGACTTTAACGACAATCATTAAATTAGATTAGACAAGATAAGATAAAGATGCTCACCATTAAAACATCTTATAATTCTTATTCCCTTCAAAGTCATGATGATCTTACCCACTATTCTCTTGTGTTTAGAATCTTTAGATGTCACGCCACCAAAATATCTTTGAAAAGTGATGTTAACAAATCTCTATACTCTTTAACGGCATCCAACCATGCTTCGAGATGCGCACAATCTTCAAATTCAACGGAGAGCTGACTGAGTACACATACACAAGTTGAGTTTTAGAGAACAAATCAAATTCAACATTTGGGTGTTGTATCGTCTTCGTCATCTGCAACCTCAAGTAACAATGTCGAAAAGCGAAGCGAAGGTGGAGCGCCGAGAGCTGGGAAACACGGGGGCTGAAACTCAGCTCGATCGGCTTCGGCGCTTCGCCGCTAGGCAGCGTATTCGGCCCTGTCTCCGAACAAGACGCCATTGCTTCCGTTCGCGAAGCCTTTCATCTTGGCATCAACTTCTTCGATACTTCTCCGTCTGTTCTTTTTCTAAAAACCTTAGAAACTAATTTATCCCCAAATTTCACTAATTATTTAACTCTTAGTTTGTTGTTGGTCAGGTACTATGGCGGAACTCTATCAGAAAGCCATGCTCGGTAAGGCACTGAAAGCGCTAGGAGCTCCAAGAAGCGAGTTCATAGTCTCGACCAAGTGCGGCCGATATGCCGAGGGTTTTCGACTTCAGTGCAGATAGAGTGACTAAAAGTATTGATGAAAGTTTGGCTAGATTGAAATCTTGATTATGTAGATATTCTCCAATGTCATGACATGGAGTTTGGTGATCTCGATCAGGTTTGTTTCCTTTCTATTTTCATTTACAATTATTACTTATTTTGCTTCATTGAATTGATTTGTTATTAAATTTTGTGTTAGCAGATTGTGAATGAGACCATTCCCGGCGCTTCAGAAGCTGAAGGAGGCAGGGAAGATTAGGCACATTGGAATAACTGGGCTTCCCTTGGAGGTATTCACTTATGTGCTGGATCGAGTGCCTCGGGCACCGTGGATGTCATTTTATCTTATTGCCATTTTAGCATTAATGATACTACTTTGGAGGATTTGTTACCCTACTTGAAGAGTAAGGGTGTTGGTGTGATTAGTGCTTCGCCTCTTTGCAATGGGGCTACTCACTGAAAGTGGTCCTCCGGAATGGCATCCCGCATCACCGGAACTCAAGGTACTTTTTACATTCACAATTTATTTGAGTGTTTGTGTCGTGCCTTATTTCAAAGTGTTCTATTATGCTGCTGCATTTGTTTTTCGCAAACAGGAGTGTTTTGAGTATGATGAATTTGGAATTGTTTCATTTTGACAACATACCATGAAAAATACTTTTTGTGAGCGTTCAGTGAGCGTCTTCAAGTAGAGTGTTGCGTTTGCACCAAAATATAGATACAAGTGTAGTCTGGGTCTTAATTCTTATGTTTCCAATGCTAAAGCAACACCATTTTGTTACTCTTAGTCACAAATGCTACGGTTTGCTATGTTTTCTTATTTCAAATGCCAAACAAGGGGCTAAACTTGACATTAATCATATATGAGAAGTATAACACCTCAAAGTACATTGTGGAAATTATGTCTTATCATTAACTATGGTTGAACTTCGCGGTTTATACACCATTGGAGAAAATCCTCCAACTCCTGCCAAAATCTAATGAAAATTATAAATCTTTATTTCATTAAGTCCTGGACTTACTGTTTTGCATAAGTATTCATGTTCAATAGTGTTCTTGTATCTCTCAATGCAGTATAGGCTCACATTGGGCCTTTAGGTCACTATCTTTTATAGGCCCTGACCCCTCCTTTTTGGAAATTCTTTTGGGTCGTGACAAATGAACACTCTTGAGCCATTGAAATTCTTCCAAGAAGCAGTAAGGTTTGCTGTGGAATCCGACATAAAAGTTCTAAATTTTCTACTGTAGTTTTGCATAGCATGAGAAGCAATTTGTACGTCTGTTTTATTTATGAATTATACGAGTATGTATTACAGTAATGTTATGCTTAACTTTTTTTTTTTCTAGGCTGCATGCAAAAGCTGCTGCAACACATTGTAAGGAGAAGAGAAAGAACATTTCCAAGTTGGCTATGCAGTTTAGCTTGTCCAATAAAGAAATTTCATCGGTGTTAGTTGGCATGAACCTCTGTTCAACAGGTTAGAGCCATTCACATCCTTAATTATCTTGTTTCACCAATTACACACAGATCATCTTTCTTTTATTTTCACGATTTTTTCGAGCACTATCATTATTCACCTTATTCGAGTATTAGATGTTTTATCTGAATAAGACAAATTCAAGCGCAAGTCTTTTACTAAAAACTCTCTATTAACACAGAAAGTTTTACTAATCCATACATGAGTATGGTCATGTATGTGTCACTGTTTCTTGTGCTCCGCTTATTTCTAGTAAGACACAAACCTGCATTTTCCCTACATTTGGGATGCCAGACAAGCTCGTGCAAACAGTCGATTGGCAAATTTGTGTTCTTTTTTATACTTCATAACTGTATGCCATTATTAGCGTCAACTTTCAAGTCTTTCCAATTTTTCGATCGAGC